>PVIR01008729.1:0-55923 GCA_004026965.1 Petromus typicus
ACCCTCTGCCATATTTTTGTAAAGGTGATGAAAATTTTTTTCAGTCACCTCTTCTTGAATCTTCACTCTTTTTATTTTTTTTGAAATAGGGGCTCGCTTTTATAGTTCAGGCTGGCCCTGAGCTGAGCCCTGAACTCACAGCAATTCTCCTGCTTCTGCCTCCCAAGTGCTGGGATTACAGGCATGAGCCACCACACTTGGCACTGTTGTATGTGGTTCTGATTGCAGGTGAGCATGAGTCTCCACACCTGGTATTGTTGTATATGTAGTTATTAGGGATTGAACCCAGGCCCTTGCACTTGCAAGGCAGGCACCAGAATCACTGAGCTAAGTCTTTGGCCAGAGTCTTGACTCTTAAGAACCTAAACCTCATATAAGGTGTATAAAATATTCTTTCCTCAAAAATGTAGTTTTTTGTTGCTGTTGTTTTTTGGGGTTTTTTGGAGACAGGGTCTCACTTTTTAGTTCAGGCTGGCCCCAAGCTTAGCCTCAAACTTATAGCAATCCTCCTGCCTCTGCTTCCCAAGTGCTGGGATTACAGACATGAGCCACCATACCGGCCACACTGTGATATGTGGTATTGATTGCTGGTGGGTGTGAGTCACCATGCCCGGTATTGTTGTATGCGGTTACTGGGATCAAACCTGAGCCCTTGGGCTTGCAAGGCAGGCGCTGGGACCAGTGAGCTAAATCCTCGGCCCAGAAATGTAGTTTTTTTAAAGAAAAAAATAAGTGAAATTTTAAAGTAACTTCAAAACACACTGCTGATATGAACTCTGTTAAATGTCTGAAATGGCATTATGTCAACTGCATCTAATAACCATGATTTCTAACAAGAGTAAAGAACCTTCATATGCTGATATCTAAGTGGCAATAGTTACAGGGAGAATATCTCAGAAACAGACATTTAAATTCATCTTTTGCATTCAGACTTCTACAACAAAGTCAGTAAAAAATCAGAATTTTTAGCTCAATGTGATGGCACAGCCTACAATCCTAGCACCGAACAGGCTAAGGTAGGAGGACCACAAGTCCAAGGATAGCCTGGGCTACACAGTGAGTTCCAAAGTGGCCTCGAACACAGTGAGACTCTGTCTCAAAAATAAACAACAACAACACATCAGACCTTTGGTACAATGAACACAAAGAGAACAGGAACAGAATATTAACAGAACTTTATAGACCAGAAAATAGGAGAGACCTATTGACCTGGACTATCTGAGGAAGTGTATCCTAATTCAGCAGTCTGTAAATCCAAGACACAAGATCTAAGTTGCCTCAGAGACCCCACAGGCTCAGAAAGTGAGGAACAGGCATCTGTCAGGAGTGGGAAGGGCCAGCAAAAAGCAGGCTGACCATCAGATCAGGAGACAGCTGATTCCTAGACCCTCCTTTCACCTGACTGCAGCTTCCGCAGGGTTTTGCCAGAACAAAAGGGACTTGTACCATGGAACAGTTAGAACAGGCAAGTGGGGGTATCGGGCACATTCGATGGCAAGTGTGTTGTAGCAGTTTCCCTCAATTCAGCTACTATAATACTCAAAGCATGACTGGAAGTCCCCGATGACTCTGAACCATCTGACCAGCCCAGAAGTACAGACTTATCTGCCAGAGGAGAATGAGCAAGCTCATGCATGGGTGCTGGCTTCCTCTCTCACAGGACACACAGGAGATGGGTTTAGTCTGGGTAAACACAGGCCATCTGTGGCTGGGGCAGACAGGCCCGACCTCTCCAGATGTCACCCAGACACCATCAGGAGCTTCACACACCTGAACACTTCTCAGGGGGTTGAGGGGAGCACAATGCGCAAGTCTTTCTGAGCTCCAAACAAACTAAGCAAATGGAACTCAAAAGACATCTAACAAAGAAAAAACGGAAGAAACCAAGACCAATTTTTAAAAAGCCAAATTTTCGAAAGTGAAGATCATGCTAAAATGAAAAGTCAAGAGAAAATCATCACCTCTCATAAATACAAAAGCAAGAATATTGCACTCATAAAACAAAAATAAGATGCCCCACAAAGGATCAATCATAGAACAAAAAGACTTTAAAGATTACACAGAAATATTTTTTGAGGGCTGGGGATGTGGCTCAGTGGTATCCCGTCTGCCTGGCACATACAAGGTCCTAAGTTTGATCACTGATACAAGGGGGGAAAAATTTTTTTTTTTGACTGTAAGGCCCAAATGAAAATTTAAGGAAATCTCCTAGAAGAGAAGAAAAAGACAAAGGTAGAAAATAGGAGAGCTAAGTTAGGAAAACTCTGAAAATCAGTCCAGAAAGATGAATACTTAGAAAACTTACATCTTCCTGGTAACATCTCCCTTAGGATGTCATGACTATCTGTACTCAGTCACTATGCTTGTTATTAATATATTGCCTCTTGGCTCCAAATTTAATCTTGTTCTCCCTCTGTGAAATATGTATATGCCTTCTAATAATTGTCCTTTCTCAACTGGAATATTCTCAACAGGAATAGAAGACAGAATAAAACTCCAGGTAGAAAGTTTTGCTGCTGGTGGTGGTCTAGCAGCTGTGTGTGCTCCACAGTGCAGATTTCTCTCCAGTCTCACACTCTGGGCAGCACAAAGCCACTGGCCCAGAACATCCTTCAGGCACCTCCCTAGGGGCGCTCTCAGCCTTGGAGGAGATGCCAGCAAGCTTCCCGCCATTCAGGGAGCCACAGTGTTCAGGATTAGGTCAGCCCCGAGTGGTGGCTGCCAGCTCTACAGCTTTTAGGGTGTTCTTTACTGCTTACTAGCCCAACCCTCATGACTCTCCTCTTATGGTAAACTTCCTTTGTTCAAATTACCTCATGGTTTCTCTGTTCTAGTTAGATTTGGCTGATGCTGCATTAGCCTGTTTAAAGATGTACTGTATCAGTCAGTGCTTGCCAGAGAAACAGATTTCATGCAACATATACCAATACACACAGATTTACAAGACTGGTTCACAATGGTCGCCCACAGAGTCAGGTGTGCAAAGGTGCAGAAGGGCTCCCTGCACTGGAGATCTGAAGGATTCAGTAGAAGGCCTGGAGCCCACTGCAGTGTCCCATGTGAGTCTGTATCAGGCTGATGGGTCCATGCTGAAGGGGAGGACTGGAGCGCCTCCGAAGAAACAGAAGTGAGCCTTCCTTTTTCGCTTCCCTTTTATTCCATTTGGATGGCAAGTCCACCCAGGTGGGTCTCTGTCTCCAGCAAACCCCTTTAGCCACACCCAGAACTGTGTGGATCGGATTTAGCTGGGTGTTTCTTACTCAAGTGGACACTCTCAGTGAACCATCACACCGAGGCTGGGAAGCTCCCTCTGGAGTTAAGAGTGTTTCCTACTTTAATGCAATCCACATTAAACCAAGAACAGGCTGTGCTGTGTCCCACAGGTGGGGCAGGATGAGGGGAGCTGGGACCTTCTGTTCCCTTCTCATTTGTGACCCCCGTGCCTGCATTTGTTTCTAAGGTGACCTTGCTGCCATGTCTTCACAATGAGAGGGGGGTTCCTTTTAAACTGTAGCTTTTTCTAAGCAAGGAAGAGAATACAGTTAAGGGCTAAGAGGACAGAAAAAGACTAGCTTTTAAATATGAACAGTGGTCACTTCAGACTTCCATAAACATGATCATCTCCCAAATCCATGGAAAAGCAAATCCTACATGCAGGGTCTCTAGGAGTTAGATGTTCAATTTAACTCGGGATGCTTTAAGTGTATCGCCCATCCTCTCCTACTGTCCCCCTGACTCTGACATCCTGTGCACACCGATGCTGACCAATGCAATACAAGATCAGTCCCATGCCATACCCACAAGTAGACAGTTTTCACAGATCACTTTGTCCTGCCTGGCAGTACTGTTGCCTGTTATTGACAACACTGAAGAAAGTCTTACTATGAAAAAGGTTGTTGATGATTAATCACAACCACAGGTGTGTTTTCACACCACAGGTGAAAACGACTTGAACTGCACATGTCCCCAGCACTTCATAGGCACCGTCTGTGACAGTGCACAGGGCTGTGCACTTCTGCCTTCAGGGTGGGTTTCTCACTGCATTCCTTGCTCCAGGAGTAGAGTCCTCCTCATCACTATAGCCCAGGAACATCACCCAGCAGATTACAGAGTAGATGATGCTTGGGCCAGAGATATAGCTCAGTGGCACCATGCCTACCTTGCACCCACAAGGGCCTGGTACTGCCAAAAAAAAAAAAAAAAAAAAAAAGTAGATGATGCTTAACAATTACTTGTAAAATGACCCTTTGAGTTGAGAAACTCTTTAAATTTTTGAAGTCTGTCAGTAGCCTTTTCTCCTGATGACCTAAGGTACAGTGAAGCTGAAGAGAAGCAGTACCAAGGAGAACTTTGGAATAATTGCATCTGTCCAGTGCTGAAAGGACAAACGCCCAGGGCTTCTCACACTCTGGCTCTCACACTGTTACTGGGGACCTTCCTCCTCAAAGGCCAGTGGAGAAGCCTGCGGATCTGCAGCAGTGACAATCTTTCCAGGAATGCCATGAACCTGGTCTCCAGGTTGCTTTAGCAGCAAGGGCTTAACAGGTACTTCTCAAATGATCTGTGCTAAACCCACTCCACATGGTTATTCTGTAAAATGGAATAAAAATTAACTGCTAGAAAAATTAAGTGAGGCAGAAGAAATACAGGCCATAATGTTTTTTGTTTGTTTTGGTAGTGGTGGCAGTGCTAGGCCTTTGTACTGAGCACGTACTCAAGTCTATTTTTTATTTTAAGATAGTGTCTCACTAGTAGTCCAGACTAGTTAAATTTGCAATCCTCCTACCTCAGCCTCCCAGAGTCCTGGGATAACAGGTTTAGCTCATCTCCCAGTGATTTTATCACTAGATTCAATAGACTTAAATTACTGGGTGTGTTATCAGAATTCCTAAACCCTCAGACCTACTGTCTGCACTTTATTACCCTGGACAGGTGACAATTCACAAAACAAACTGGTGGCCCCAGGCTAGATGATCATGTGTCCACCAAGAATATAGTCAAGATGGAAGATGGGGCCTCTATCCTTTCCAACCTGAGATGAGAATCACTCAGGTCTACTGCAAAACAGTCTTGCTTTGTGGCCTTCTGTTATTCATTGCTACATCCTGCCTTTCTTCCTTGGTTACCATTGCTTTCTAGTTTAGTCTATTTACCTTCTTTTTCTCCAACTCCCCAGTTTAAATCTCTATATACTTTCAGTTTTTGCTCCACTTTGTTTTACCTTTCTTTCCTTCTGTATACTCTAGTTTTTCTAATCCCTGCCAATGAACTCTCCTTACACCTTGGGCGCAAGCATTTTTTTTAGCTTTCCTTTTAAAAATCTAGAATCTTCTCATTTTTCACATAATTTCTACCCCTGGCTGGTATAACAGAATTCAATGAACTGTGCGGAAGGGGGTGGCGCTGAGCTAGAGGGTTAACAACTGCTCAGCTGTTTCTAAAGTTAGCCTGTGTGTTATAAATCAACTGTTCTTTCTATTCTCTCCAGCCCAACTCCAGGAAGCTGTGGGATCTGTTCAAAGTCACACTATCCTTGCTTTTATTAATCATATGATGTCAATTACAAATTCCTAGAAAAATGTACCAGCAGTTTGAGAATTTCTTAACTCGAAAGAATACAGAAATAATTGGAAGTACTATAAAAGTAGACCTCATGTGTTTGTATAAAAACACCAGGGCTGGCACCTTCTTCTCTAGTTTTTTGTTTCTAGGGCAGGACATTTCACCCTCTGCCACAGTTTTCTCGCTTGTAGACAAGACAGGGTAGGTTAAGTGACTCTTCTGTCCCCGGTCACTTCCTGACTGAACTGAGGAGCCGGTCACATAAGTTGCAGTTACCAAAGCACTCAGCCAGAGAGCTGCCGCTCAGGTCCCTTGTGGCCTTGTCCAGACAACTCCATCAGCCACTCTGCGTCTGTAATAACCCTCCTGCCCATTATACAGTCTGTTTTTCCTCACATCACTGACCATTAGCCAAAGTCTTTCAAATTTTCTCTTCTATTAAAGTTGGGCAGAATGTAAAACAGAATCAAATTTGCCTGTTATTGACAACATTGAAGAAAGTCTTACTATGAAAAAGGTTGTTGATGATTAATTAATAAAGTTTTTGTTGTTGTTCTGATGCTGGGATTAAAGCAGAGTGTCAAATGCTAAGCACCTGCTCTATCCTTGAGCTACACTCTCAGCCATGAAGTTCACATTTCTCAAAGCTTTACATATATGAAAGGGATGTATGACTTTTGAACAACTACAACACAGCCAGAGAAATTGGCTGGGGAAAGTCCGATGCTTCTGAATGCCACATAAACAACTCAGATCATCAGCCTGATCATTTTCTGGGAGTCATTTCATACATTACTGTAAGAGATTTAATGTCAGAGCAATACAGCAGTGTAAGAGACTTTCTTTTGTGATGCAAGAGCTTGTCTCTAATAAAAGGAAAGATGCTACTTATGAATAAAAGAGAATGCGATGTCCAAGAAGTGAAAACTCAGGGCAATCTAGGGTGATTCACAACATTACTCAGATGGTTTCCAATGACTTCACATACATGGAGCTACCAAGAGCAGGCTCAGGAGACACAGAGAGGAGCCAGGCGCCATCTCATGCCCAGTGCTCCTTAGGGAATTTATTTCACAGGCGAGCCTTCACTTCTTCTGTGTCTTCATCAAGCTTTTAAAAACTACATCAAAAGCAGGTCTTGAGGGCAAAATGCTTTCAGAACTGCCCCACAAGATACTGGATATGGATGTGTCATCAAGCATTTGTCCAAACCCATAGGACAGACAATACCAAGGGACCCTGACACTAACGGTCTCTGGTTGATGACCACACGACAGTGGGCTTCATCGTCTGACAGGACAGTGATGACCAGAGAGGCTGTGCAGTGCGAGGTCAGGGCAGACGGCAGATGCCTCTGTGTCTGCTGCTCAACTCTGCTAAGAACCCTGAACTGCTCTGAAAAATGAAGGCTAGTATTTTTTAGAGAGATCATTTTAGTCCTCATTTAAGGTGAACAATCTCCAATCTGTGTTTCTTGTTCTCTTTTTGGCTTTTTCTTTTATTTTCTATGACTAGCATTTCCATCTTCAGGGCATCCTCACACAAGCCTTCCTGGCACACTCTGTGGTGAAGTCCCTGACACTCAGGATTCCACCAACCTGACAGAAAAGCACCGACCACAGGTCTCTGAAAGAAAAAGCCCAACAAGGCCTTCTGGCAGGTGGAAGATGTGCACCGATGCCAGAGACCTTCAGCAAGCTGCCCTCTTCACAGCAATGGTGTCACTAAGCCACAAATCTTTAAGCTGATGAAACCATGCTAGAAAGCTGAAGACAGGAAAGAATAGGACTGCACAAGAACAGCTTGTGCATTACCCAGCTGGGGCACAGGCCATGAGGCAGGAGGTGGCTAATGCTGGGCAGAGACAGGCACCAAGCTCTAGGCACCAGGCATCTTCCACCTTCACAATAAGCTACATCCACAGACCTTTTTTTCCAAGACAAGGTTTCATTAAGTTGCTAAATTGCCCAGGATGACCTGGAACTTCCAATCCTCCTGCCTCAGCCTCCCACAGGGCTGGGACTACAGGCATGTACTTGTGTTTTAGTTATCTTTTCTTGTTCTTGAGACAAAATATTTGACACTCAAAGTTAGAGGAGGAAAGTTTTATTTAGCTTAGTTTGTGGAGGTTTCAGTCCATAAAATTGGCTGGTTCCAACGCAGTGTGGCATCAGAAGGGCATTACAGAACACAAACAGTTCATGAGGATAGAAGGTAGCAAAGCAACCAAGGGATGACCAGGCTCCTTGTATCCTTTAGATCTTCCCCAATCTAGTTAGGGTGGGCAGCACTCTCACCCTTAATCCCAGGGTCCTTGATGCTACTGCGGCACCATGAGTCAGTCCCAGCATCATATACTCCAGGTCCAGCCACCTCTGAAAAGCCCCACCTATATAGGACCATACAAGGCTTCAGGGTAAATCTAGACACGAGTCATAACAACTACCATGCCTACCTGCTCTTATTAAAAGGGCAACCTTTAATGGACACTCAGTGTGACTTTTCCTTCCCCCTTTCCTTCCTTCCTTCCTGTACAGAGGCCCATACAGGGCCTCATGCATGCCAGGCAACCATCCTACCACTGAGCTACATGCCAGGCCACAGTGCTGGTGCTTTTCTCTCATTACTTCCCTACATTCATCTCTCTCTCTCTCTCTTTGTTTGTTATTTTTGTTTTTTTGAGACAGGGTCTTACTTTGTAGTTCAGGCTTGCCCTGAACTCACTATGTAGCCCAGACCAGCCTCAAATTCACAGCAATCTTCTTGCCTCAGTCTCTGAAATACTGGAATTACAGGTGTGAGTCACTACACCCAGCACTGTGGCATGTGGTACGAGGGATCAAACTTGGGACCTTGTGCTTGCCAGGCAGATGCCAGAACCACTGAGCTAAATCCCCAGTCCTCATTTCTCTTCTTTTACCGAAAGAGATTATGTTTTTTATTTCTTACTATCAAGCATTTCCCTCACATAGATCCTGGAATGCCTCTGAGTTTGAACAGATTCTAAGAACAGTTCTCATACTCTGGTTTCTCTTTAGATTGTATATTTGCCTTTTACGAAGAGCAGCCTCCAACCTGGCTTCTAGGAACCTTTGGGAGGGCGCTGATGGGCAAGCAGATTCTTGGGCCCCACCCCAGACCAACCAGGTCAGGCTCCAGACTGTGTATGTGTGGAGTTCCCAGTTGCCCCCACTATCCTGCTGCCCGCACACCTGTCTATGCCGCTCCCTCAATCCTTTACAGGGCCAGGTCTACTCCAGTAACACCTTCTAGAGAGTCTGGACACCACCCTTCTTTCAATGATAGCCTTGCTGTATTTTCTTTCAAGGATTTATATCATCCAATAAAGTGCACTTGCTTAATATCAACACCCACAAAGAGAGACTTTGTAGTAAATGTCTGGTACATGACAGAGACTTACTGACTTGAAAGTGAGCATCTAGCCAGGCTAGGAACTGATGGAAGCTTAACCCTGCAGCGCCAGCAACTTTTATTTGGCCCAGAAATGAGATGGCCACAGAAATGGCGTCACAGGCCAGTTGGATGGCCGAGTGCTTCACAGCAGCCTGCCAGGTTGCTCACAGCAGCATAGCAGTGCCCTCCCTCCATGCTGGCCCAGGGCAGCTCTTTGCTCAGGAGTCCCGGAATCTAACCAACCCTGAACTGCCCAGTGTACATACTGCAATAACTTGCCTTTGTGCCAAGGTCCGAATTTGTGTAGGTCTCGTGTCTGGGCATGAGCCTAGCCACACACCATCTAGGGGCCTCACCAACCCTGCCCACCAGCCTGATCCCCTGCTGGGAAACTCAGGGGGAAGGGTCACAGTGCAGTGGAGACATGCAGAGATCAGAGAAGTTTCAGAAAATGGCTCTCTGTTCTGGTAGCATCCTAACAACTATAGTACAGGGAGGTGGGGCTAACCCCTGCACAGAGGATCGGGATAGCTCCTGCCACAGCCATAGCTGCAGCTACAGCCTGCCCTCCCCACTTTCCATTTTCCTTCTGAAGCATTTCATCCACTTTGAAGATGAAATATAGCATCTGTACTTGGCTCTGCTCTGAGAAACCATGTCCAATTACATTGGCATCTAGAAGAAATATGAGAAGAGCAACTGTATCTTTGAGTCATGTAATGTGGATAAAAACAAAGCTTGCCCTAAGGAAGATCACAGAAAGTCTGAGTGACACAGCTGTAGGAGGGTAGTGTCAGGCAGTTCCCACCGGGTCTGCTTGGGGAGCCGAAAAAGGGCGGCAGAGCAGAGAGCACTGCCGGGCCCTGGACACACACAGCCACAGTGATAGTGCAACACAGAACGCAACTGTAGCCAGCCCAGCACACCTGCTTTCTCCTCTCCTCCACCAGGTACAAAGTTATCTACCAACTAGGGACTTGGAATTCAGATCTCGACTAGTTGGTAATTCTGACCTTTGAGGAAACAATCATTTCTAACCATAAATTTAATCTTCACAAAATGTACCATTAAAAATCAATCTAGTTTAAGCCTTGATCCACTCATGTGAAACCTCTCATATTATGTTCCATAAATTAATTTTTTTCTCCAGCATCCTCAGAGCCTAAAGTTGTCTGCATTTTATGTGTTTTTTAATTTGTTTTCCCTGGTACCAGTGATTGAACTAAAGACCTTGTGCTTCCCATGCAGGCACAGTGCCACGGAGGTAAATCCTTGACTCTGTCTCCATTTTAGTGAATGACACTAGGTTTTACGTGGCTGCTAGAGGCTAAAGTTTAGGAGACCAACTAATAAATATGGGAATGACTGAGTGACAAAACTTAAGTGAGTGCTAAAACTAGTGAGTGAAAGAGAAGAAGAAAATATCTACATGATATTAAAGAATCCTCCCATAAATTATAAATTGCTGGGTATGGCTGCATAGGCCTGTACTTTCAGCACTCAGTAGGCTGAGGCTGGAGGATCACCACAAGTTCAAGGCCAGCCTGGGCTACATAGTAAGACCTTATCTCAAAACAGAAAAACTATTTATTAATCATAAGAGAAAATAGTGTGCTAGCCAAGTCACATCCCTTTAACCCTGTGATCAGACCCACCAGTGCCACTAACACAGGAGACACATCTTACCCCAAGGCATGTGTTGTCAATGGGCTGAGCTTCAACCTCATTGTCAGAAATAGCCACCTAAAGTGGAGGATGATTTGTAAAATAGCTCACCAGTGACTCACCAAAAGTGGCCAATCATGAAAGACAGAAAAACGCCAGGCTGGAGACAGAGGACACCTGACAAGGACACCATCAACACTGCAGCAGGCACTGTACGCTAAGTGCAGGTGGACAGCCCTCTGGGGAGTGGCCACAGGAGTCAGCATGGAGGGGCAGCTGCTGGTTTTACAGGTGGATGAGGAAGGCAGGAGCAGCACAGGTGCTGAAGCAGAGTGGAGTCCATTCAGATAGGAGAGGCACTCACTTCACAAGGCCAGGAGCAGCACGCAGGGCTCTTCTCCTCCTAGGCAACCCCTGGACTTTACCTGGACAGATATGCAACAGTCCCTCAAGGGCTTAGGTTTCTTTTTAGCTGCTTGTTTTGAAATAATTTCAGACAGAATAGTTTTTAAAAATTATACAATTATTATGTACTGAAATAGTACCTTTCACTCAGCAGGACGTGACTGGACATTGGCTTCCTGAAGTCTTGCCTGCTCTGGGATCCCTTAAGTCCCCTGCACAGAATGTGTGCTCAGTGCTCTGTGCTGTGGCCCTTACTTGGGGTTGGTGCCTATCTCTCTGCAGCCACTGGAGGCTGTGCCTGTGCAGGGCTGCTATAGGAGAGCACTGTTCCCTCTGCAGGCATCACTGTTGACAGTGTGGTCACTGGGTGGAGGCAGCTCCTTCACATTCTTTTGCTGGACATTTAGCCTTCCCCCTTTTATAGTTACTACATATACTGGCGGAGATAACTGGATAAAATACAGTATTCTTTTCTCCTCTAGCTCTTGTACATGCCTGTGGATCTGCCTTTAACAATTACTACTGTGGTACCAAAAAATAAAAAAAAAAAAAAAAGAATTTTGGGGGGGAAGATTTAGCTCGGGAACACTGTGTCCTCCTCGAAAGCACAAGGTCCCAAGCTCAATCCTCAGTACCAAAAAAATCCAATTACTACTGTGCTGTTTCAATGACAGTTTTCTTTCTCTCTTTTTGTTTTTTGTCTTGTTATTTTTCTTTTTAAGGTTTTTTTGAGACAGGGTCTCGCTTTGTAGTTCAGGCTGGCCCTGAGCTCAGCCTCAAACTCACATCACAGCAATCCTCCTGCCTCTGCCTCCCGAGTGCTGGGATTACAGGCATGAACCACCACGCCCGGCACTGTGGTATGTGGTACTGGTTGCTGCTGGGTGTGAGTCTCCACGCCCAGTATGGTATGTGGTTATCGGGGATCGAACCCGGGTCCTTGCAATTGCAAGACAGGCGCCGGAACCACTGAGCTAACTCCCCGGCCTGAAGTCTTGTTATTTTTCCCACGCTGGCCTTGAACTTGCCATCCTCCTGCCTCTCCCAAGTGGCTAGAATTCCAACATACTTGGCTTCAATGTGATTTTCTAATTTGGTCCTTTATACATATGTTAATGGAAATTATTTTACAAAAGAAACTTGTCTCTTTGTTTTTATTCATTCATAGGCACAAAAATGTTTACTTTATTCACTGATAATCTGGTACTCTCGTTATTTATCTTCTCACTCAAAACTCTACAGCTATGGCTACCAGGCCCCTGAAGGCTGGCCCAGTGCCCTGTTAAGAGCTTGTCTCTTTTCCAGTCCCTCCTTACTTTCTGGTACAAGATGTTTCAGGCTCCTGATGTAGTTTTCTTCCTTAGGCACTGGATCAGCCAGGTCTCCAAAGACAAGGTTTTAAATACTGTCTGATCAACCCTCCCTGGTAAAAGAGGGCAGAAGAAGACTCTGATGGAGACTGTGTGGAGCAGAAGGGCCAGTCTGAGTACCCACGGACAGAGTGAGTGAAAGTGGACATGGGCAGGCACAGTGGCAATGCCACAGAGGAGGGTGCAAGTGGCGCCTCTGGTGACTCCTGGTTTCTCCTTGGGAGTCTGGTCAATTATCACCAGGCACACGGCATGAAGGACAAAGCATTTGGGGACAGAGTGGGGACCATTGGGCTTAAGGTGGCTACGCACCAGAAGAGGAGAGGAAAGGAACAAGGCACCTAGCATTTCTGATGCAGACGACACTGCCAGGGGAGAGGCAGGGTGGGAGCAGAATCTTGTGCCCAATCATGGTAAAGGGACAGACAGGGAAGAGAACAGAAATCTGCAGCAGAAAATGGACAAAGGACATCACAGAAGCTTGGACATACTGAGTCGAGAAAGTGACCAACAGCAAGATAGCATAGACCAAGGAAAACAAAACACTTCAGCCTTTTCACTAAATCTAGAGACTGGATTTCGCCATTTTTAAAAGAACAGCTGCAATGAAGTGATGAGACATGAGCCTGAGAGTAGAAGAAAGACAAAACAGGAAGTAAGACTGCGCAAGGACAGAGAGATGATGATTCTGTCAAGAGGTTCAGTTGCGAAGTCAAGGAAATCCTGCTGGTGTCCTAGCAGAGGCTGATGCAGCCTCTGTGCCTTCACAGATACAGTTATTAAACACTTGAGTACCTGTATGCCAGGCCTGGAAAAGACGGAGCCTTCATTTCATGCTAGGGAAAAGCAGCCAGGAGAGAAGAGCCTGAAAAAATAAACTTGGAAGAAGGAAGAGGATCTAAATGGAATAGGGTAGAAATAGAGAAGAAGAAGTGACAGGTCTGAGTCAGTCTGTGCTCCGTAGAAAAGTGGCCGCAAGTAACCAGCAGCATTAAATGTGACGTTCAGAGGCAAGATTTGGATGTCCACAATTTTTATTAAACTACAGATGAAAGCTACCACCTCCTGCCTGCTATTATATGGCCTATGATCTTTTATATTTTAAAAGGCTGTTAGAAAACAAAAAACAAACAACATGACGGAGATCACATGTTACCTGCAAAGTCAAAAATACTACTGACCCTTCACAGACAGTCTGCTATTCCCTGCTCTGGGAAAATACACATCACTTTAAACCCAGTTTAACAAATAAGCAAATGTTGAGAAATAACTTCCCAAAATGACAAAGTAATACTGAGAGTTATATAAAATAAATAGACACACGCTACTAGTGTCTATACATGGTAATAGTCTTCCTGGACACTGATTTCTGTGTCTCCTAACTTCTGATACAGCCCTCAAAGTGGGTTTTACTGTGCCCACAAAATACACAGAAAAAGGAATTCAAATGTTTTTCTCCTTTGTTTACAGTGTTACTGTTTATAAGGAAAACCCCCTAGGCAGTGAGACAGCAAGCAGGAGAACGAGGAAACAAATGATGGACCAGTGTGGTAATAAGAAGCTATTGGAATTTTTTTTTTTTAGGTTTTTTTTTTTTGAGACAAGGTCTCGCTTTGTAGTTCAGGCTGGCCCTGAGCTCAGCCTCAAACTCACATCAGAGCAATCCTCCTGCCTCTGCCTCCCGAGTGTTGGGATTACAGGCGTGAGCCACCATGCCCGGCACTGTGGTATGTGGTACTGGTTGCTGCTGGGCGTGAGTCTCCACGCCCAGTATTGTGTGTGGTTACCGAGGATCGAACCCGGGTCCTGGCACTTGCAAGACAGGCGCCGGAACCACTGAGCTAAATCCCCGGCCCCTGGAATTTTTAAATATTTGGTATATCTTCACAATACATGGGGAACTGCAGCATACACCTAGTGCATCTGGATCATTTTTACTTCCCCTCAACTCCACCTTCTCCTCCCAATCTCTACAGAGTCTACACAAATCTATTTAAATGATAGCTGTGTATATTAGGTTAAGATAAAAAAGAGGAATAGGAAATGACTTTAAGAAAAAAGATGAACCACAAATAATTTGTATATACAGGTTATGACTACAGTGATATATGTAGTACACTGTTTGGAACCAGAAATTTAGGGTGACATAAGTAATTGACCTTTTGTGATTCTGCATCTTTTTGTATTAGAACAGATTTTTAAAATTTAAATCTAGTTCTTAAATTTCAAAAGTAAAGGAGTCAAAATTATCTCAAGTGGCAAGGTTTGAAAATGCACTTTAAAATTTTTAAATGGGTTCAAAGACAGAAGCATGATACAGCAACTTGAGAAAAGAAAAAAAAATTCTTCTGGGATGAAACAAGCCTGATTCCTTGTTTTAGTCACACCCTGACCTTTTGAATATACACAGAAAAGAAAGACACTCATGCCACAACCTGCCAAACAGTTCCAGATTTTCTGCTCAGAAATTATTTTTCAGATGCTGTTCAAGAGAGGCTCCCAGGACTTGGAGACCCATGTAAAAGGTCATCTAAAGAGGACGCCCTTCTGGTTTGAGGGCTTCTCACAAAAACTTTTTTCTCATTAATAGCTAGCTGATCAGGTTCTTTTTGCTGCAGGGTCCAAGAGAGACACTAAACGCTTGTACACCAGCTCCATAGGTTCTACTCACTGTCCATTTTCTTCTTCCCAAAGGAAAAAGCTGAGAGAATTACTAGTAAGGAGCTTAAATAAATGGGTTCCTGAACAAATACAAAGGAAAAGTATGAAGTTACATGAATTTATAATCATCTTCACATTCATCTTTCCAAAATAATTCAAATCAAAGCATTAAGTAAATGACAAGAAGCTGTTCGTTTCTCTTTTTTAAAAGGAGATAGCAGAGTAGGGAGAACAAAAACTACAGCCTGAGACACAGTCTACTCTGTTCCCTTTAGCAAAGGAGAGGCAGCTCCAGGACTGGCTTCTGTTTAGCATCTTCACACTCAATCTTAAAACCACTTTTTTGCTTCTGGCGCCTCCTTAATTTATAATCCACTGTTATAAACTTCTCCAAACAACTTGAACCTGCAAACGCCTTCCAAAATGTTGTCAAGGGAATGAATGCTCTCAACTAATTCTTCAGTCATGTTGGAACAAAAGCTCTCTCACTGGAGCTACTATTTCTGAATACAGAATTTGGTTTCTTCTTCTCCTAGGTTTCTTGGCATCAGAAATGGATTTTGTTGGAGCCAACTGAGCCATCTCAAGCAGGACAAAATCCAGATGCTTACAGGTTGCACTGTGCTGGAAGATAGTTACTGTGTCCCCCTCCAGCAACTTTTCAGTTATACAGTAAAATGCTTCAGCAAAATAAAGAGTAGTGTTATTAGGAAGCATTACATACACCATCCTGAACCTCATCAGCACTTGGACACAGCAGTCAACTACAGCATGCATGAAGTTCCACTTTAGTGCCCTGGCTCTGGAGAGGCAGTATGATGGCCTTTAAAAGCACCCAGCCCCTGGCCATTTTGCTTGTCCTCCCAGAGAAAGGAGTGATGGATGCCACATGCTGAGGTTACACCACATATTCAGGGAGCAGTGGGGGTGGTGGCACCGTTGAAGTAGTGTCACGCAGAGAGGGATATCTGAATTAGGTCCTGAAGGAAGAATGTGAACTCAGCTGCCAGAGAGGAGTAGAGGTCAAGAATAGCAAAGACAAGACACATAGAAAGGCATACACCGGCATGTAGACAGTGTACCATTATTGGGCTGGCCAGGGCCAGTGTGCATAATTAAGGAGTTTACAGCAGTGGCAACTCAAACACCACAACTCTCACACTGTTATCCTCTCTTCTTACTTAAAAACGCTGGGCTCAACATTCTCCCTACCCTCTCTCTCTGCCTTCTCCCAAGTACATTATGTGCCTACTTAATACTTGAGCCACAGAGTTTCAGACACAAATGGACCTTGCATCATAGACATTCATAGGAGTGAACAAATCAAGGAAGTAGCCTGCACATCTCCCAGACACTGTCACCCTGACTACTGTGTACTCGCAATGCAGTGCTCAGTCACAGCCCAGGGTGTCCCAAAGCTAAGAGGACAAGCTGTGGTGATATTGAGTGGATGCTAGGAAGCGTAAAACAGTAACCATGGAAACAATAGCAAACATAGTGTACTGTACTGTACCACCACTATAAGGTAACTATGAAAGTAAAAACAGTTCACTAACAGTATTTTTGTGCATTTGGATTTTTCATGCTTTACACTGTATTTATGTGTTGAACATGTACAAGACTCACCTTACTGGACTTATGAACAAACCAACTTAAAAACATTCTCCTGGAACAGAACTTATTTGTAAGTTGAGGACTTATTGTACTGGGGATTGAACACAGAGCCTTCAGACTAAGCTATAGTTCCAGTCTATTTTTGCATTTATATTGTAAAATTTTGAGACAGGGTCTAAGTAACTAATTTGCACAGGTTGGACTTGAACTTGTGATCCTCCTTTCTCAGTCCCTCACAGTGCTGGGATTACAGGCATGTAGCACCACACCAAGCTTCAACACCTCTTTCCTCCCTTCATCCTTAGCTCCGATGTCAACAGGCAAGCAGCTGATTTCTTCCTTCATCCTCAAGGTCAGCTACCACTCTGGTACCTATGACACTGCTGCCCTGTACCAACCTGAGTCACTCCAGCAGTTCAAGTCTCACCTTTCTCAGCCTATCAACAAGTAACAGCTAAAGCACAGCTCTAGCACGGCTCAGTCCAGTCTTCGGAGACTACGACTACTGAGTAGCAACAGTCAAAAGTCATCTGACCCTACAGGACAGTTCTTCCTTGCCTATCTGCCCTCAGCGCCCTGGTCTGGCCAGAGTGGGCCACTCTCCACACTGCCTTAACTCACTATTCCCCCTGCACCAGCACTCTCTCCACATATCCACCCATCACCCCAGGTCTTGCTCCAATATCAGCTACAGCCTCTCTTCCTCTGGTGATTACACAGGTACTTATTCCCCTAAGGATGCTTGGCATACCTCTAGAAACTTCTAGGCAGTTAAAATAGATTCTGTTACATACTTTCAAGAACTAAGAAGATTTTCACAACTAATCTGTAAAAAACTTAAGGGTGCTTAGCAGGGAATAGCAAAGTCAAACAGGACTTCTAATCGTAGTCTTTTGAGGAATTTCCACAATGATCTCTACAGTGGTTGCATCTCTCTACATTTCTATCAAGCGGGGAGAAGGGTTTCTTCCTCCCTACAGCCCTGCCAGCATTTATTGACTGATTCTGTGATAGCAGTCATTTTTTCTGGAGTGAGATAGAATCTCAGTGTTGTTTTCATCTGTATCTCTTGAATGACCAGCGATATTGAACATTTCTTCATATATTTTTTACTGCCTTTACTTCTTCATCTGAAAAATGTCTATTCATTTCAGATGCCCATTTTTGAACTGGGTCTTTAAATTTGGCGGTCTGATTTTTTACATTCTTTAAATCCTCTAGATAGTAACCCTCTCTGAGAAACAGTTCATAAAAAATTTTCCCAGGCTGTCCTTTCACCCTGTTCATGGTTTTTCTTGCTATGCAGAAGCTTTTTAATAAGCTGAGATGAGAGCTCAGTTGATTTCTTCTGCTAGTAAATGTGCTGCTGAGGTTTTGTTCATAGCCTTTTCCCATGTCAATGTCTCCAAGAGTTCTTCTTAACCTATTTTCTAGCCAGTTTAGTATTTCTGCTTTAATATTTAGGTCTTTAATTCACTTTTAGTTTAGTGCACAGTGAAAGAAATAGGTCTAGCTTTAATCGTTAGGAGGTTGAAATCCAGTTTTCCAGCATCATTTGTTAAAGAGGCTATCTTTTCTCCATTGAGGGTGTATGGCTCCTTTGTCAAAGATGAGGTAGTTTAGTATATCTGGAGTTGTTTCTGGATCTTCCACTGATCCTTGGGTCTTTTTCTTTGCCAATACCATGCTGTTTTTATCACAGGGGCTCTGTAATATAGTTTGAAGTTAAGGATTGTGATACTCCCTGCCATGTCCTTTTTTCCTAGAATTGTTTTTGCTATACACATGAAAGAATTAAAAGAAACACATCACAGCGACATATGTACACCTATGTTTATAGCAGCTCAGTTTGTAATAGCTAAATCTTGGAAACAGCACAAATGCCAGACAACAACAGACTAGATTAAGAAGATGTGGGTTTTTAAAAAAATAAGTGAAGTACTGGGCTGGGGATTTAGCTCAGTGGTTCCGGCGCCTGTCTTGCAAAGGCAAGGGCCCGGGTTCAATCCCCAGAAACCACATACAGTACTGAGTGTGGAGATTCACGCCCAGCACCAATCAGTACCACATACCACAGTGCCGGACATGGTGGCTCACGCCTGTAATCCCAGCACTTGGGAGGCAGAGGCAGGAGGATTGCTGTGATGTGAGTTTGAGGCTGAGCTCAGGGCCAGCCTGAACTATAAAGCGCAATCCTGTTTCAAAAAAAAAAAAAGTGAAGTATTACTCAGCTGTAAAGAATGATAAATATGAGACATTTATGCTCAAATGGATGTACCTTGAGGACATACCCATAAGTGAAATAAATAGGATATAGATGTATAAATACTGTATTTTTTCTCTAGCATGAGAAACTGAAAGTGTAAATGAATTCCAAACTGTATCACTGGTATTGTGAAATAGGAAGAAAATGTTCAAAGGGGAAAAAGGTAGGTAGGGGAAGGTAAAGAAGGTAAAGAAATTGATAAAAAAAAAATAAAAGGAAACAATGCTTATGTATACAGAGGAGTGGGAGGTTGCAGTGATAGCAGGGAAACAGGAAAAAATGAGGATCAAGATGTGTCACGTACAGGTACAAACTCTCAATGTTGAATGTGATCATAATGTATGTATAAAATAAATAAAATCTATTTAATTGGTAAAATTTTATTTTACCAATAAAATCAATTTTATGAACAATAGATTTTATATCCATTCATCTCCTCACTTCATCTTTAAAAATGTAAGAGCAGATTTTGCACTTTACAAAATTGTTCTAAACTGTCCCTAATCTATGCTTACAGTAGAAGATGATGAGCACTGCGTACTGTGTACTGTGGGAACAGGGAAGTCTAGGAGCTATCCCTGGGGTCCCGTATTTCTTCACAAGTGCCCAAACTAGGTATCTCCCACCAGCCTTCTTCGCTTCACTGCTGCATCCTAGGAAGGGGCCAGGGAACCTCCCCTTTCTGTTGGGACAACCACAGCAGCCTCACACACAGCCCACTTCAATGCTTGGCTTCTGTAATCCACTTTCAGTATCGTAGCCTGAATGTC
This sequence comes from Petromus typicus, assembly GCA_004026965.1. Classification (NCBI taxonomy): domain Eukaryota; kingdom Metazoa; phylum Chordata; class Mammalia; order Rodentia; family Petromuridae; genus Petromus; species Petromus typicus. The sequence goes on from PVIR01008729.1 coordinate 19,728, forward strand.
CTTAAAAACTGTATGAGATGACTCTTCTTAAAACCCACTATTCCCACTCAAAACTTCTAAATCCTAATCTCTGTCACAATTGGGATGGCCTGGTGTGGTCATTTTGTTCCCTTCTCTGTCCTTTCTTCTCTCTCACCAGACCCCATACTTGGCCATATAGGGACTTGGGGCTGGGCAAGTGGTGCCTCGGGGAGGAGGGCAGCATTAGGCAGGCTGCACACCTCTGCTGTGCTCTGCTCCAACCACATCTAGCCTATCGCCATTCTCTATAAGTGCAGTGGCTCCTGCTCCCTGTGCCTCCCCCTCTTCTTCTGCCCAGGCCGCCCTCCTTCAGGTCAGTGTGAGGACACTGAGAGCTCAGCCTTGCTAATTGGTCCACAGCAGTTATAACACCATCCTCCATGCATCTCGCTACAGAGGGCTCCATAGCTCTCAGTCAGACTTCTACCAGCCCCACGGCTGTGGGAATGCAGTCACCTAGCTTGTGGCAGTCCCACATAGATACTCAAGAAAGTGGAGTAGCAAACGCACCTATCTGTGAAGCTCAGCCAGATCTCAAGCACTCCACCTAAAGACCAGGGTGTCTGAAAGGTGTCAGCTGGGGCCACTGGCACAAGAGTGTGTGGGGAAGTGAGCTGTTTCTGAAATTCCAGTGCAACCATACAACACTAGTGCTGTTACGGATCCAGGCCCAGAGAAGCCTCTGTACCCCTACTCTCAGTGTGAAACCTCACCCAGGACCAGGGCAGGAAGAGAAGCAGAAGTTTCAGAGAACCACACCTCTACTGAGGTAATGGAAGACTATCCAGATGGACACAATCCTGCTCCGTTTCAGTGAATGAATGTTCTCTATCTGTGAAGAGAGATCTAGAGCAACTTCACATCCTGACTACGTGGTTTCAATGTGAAGTTTCCTCCAGTTCAAGGTCTGAATGATACAAACGACTGGAGTGGCTTAAGTCTGCAAATATTCTGACCTCAGTAATCCCAAACAATTCATAATTATTCAGAGGCAAAGGCAGTTGGTTACAGACAAATGTTAATTGACTATAAAATAATATACTTATTCATGTTACTATTTTATGCTAACATAAAAATCATAAGCATCTGGTCTTTAAAACTATTCCTATAGTGGAGAGAACCACAAAATAACTATGAGCAAATATATGCTTTTAAGTTTATGTATCCATTAGCACACTGACTCCCAAAACGAAAACAAAAGATAGTTCATCTTGCTAGGTTTCATCATGCATCGGTTGATTTTTCAAAATCAATCTTCCCGTATCCTGTTCATGATGTATAATGCCTACCAAACATGTTACTGCTTGAAGGCTGTATTTGTTTCTCTTAATAAAATATTTTACTGAGACCTTATTTCTCCTAAGTATTCTATTTTTCTAATATCTCTGAAAGGGGGGGCAAATTCCTGCTCTACAATAGTAAGTGACAAATGCTATATAGGCTGAGATTCCCTTATCCATAATGCCTGGGACCAGAAGTGTTTTAGATTTCTCAACTGTTAAAATTTTAGAATATTTTGTATACACAAAATGAGATATACTGAGAATGAGAGCAAGTCTAAATACAAAATTCATTTATATTTCATATAAATCTCATACATCTAGCCTGAAGGTAATTTTATACCATATTTTTACTGTGTCTATGCTTTGATTGTCATCCATCACAGGTCAGGTATGAACTTTCCACTTGTGGTACTTTTGGTCCTTAGCTATAGATTTCAGAGCATCCCAGATGTTTGGTTTATGGATGCTCAATCTGTCTGTTTATACTGCATCTTATTCCCATAATTCTGTGGCAAGCTAGGGCATTTATCAATTACTTCCATAGAGAATGAAAGCGTTGAAGAGCAGATCGTGGGTCTGTTGCTAAGTCACTCTTTGGAAGTCAGAACTTCAGATGATTTAATCTTCCGCCCTTCCAAGCACACAGGTCAAGAACTCAGCGAAGGGCCTGGCACTGGGATGGATACAGGACCTTTTCCTTCTACAGAGCTGCAGCCTTTTACTGAGCCTCAGATTTTCTCCCTCTTTGGACTCATTTGTGGCTTAGGAGACAGAGAACCCACAGGAAGCACTCAAATTCAAGGTTGCAGCCAAAGCCTGCCACCCGCCACACCCACACCCCCGCATCTCCACCCTTAACCCAGAATTCTGACTTACAAATTATTCGTTTATATTATAGCTTAGTACACAAAATGACAGCCTTCAGAAGGATGATGCAGCTCCCTAAAAGACTTACTGCACAGCACTCATGAGCAAGAGGACTCCTTATTTGTCCTAATTATGTTTCCTTTATGGCTTATAAATAGATTTTAAGTCCCGCTTTGATATCTTGAGAAGAACTGTTTGACACTTTAAACAATGGGTAAGATGGTTTTGTGATCTGGATGGTTAGTCTGTATCATCCAACTCTAAGTCCTGATAAAGCAGGGTTTCTATGTGGAAAAGCACTTTACTTAAATCTCTAAATTATCTAGAATGATAATTTAAGAATGGTGCAAGGGGGCTGGGGATTTAGCTCAATGGTGCTGCTGCCTGCCTTCCAAGTGCAAGGTTGTGAGTTTGATCCCCAGTACAGCAAAAAACAAAAACAAAAAACCCAAAACTCAAGAATGATGAATGGAACTTAGTGAGAAATGTAGAGACTATAAGAAGTCAAAAGTGACTAGGTGAAAGAGAACTAAAATTAGACAAATAGTGTTAATTACAGCTAAATTTTATCACTAGTACTCAAAATACACTTCTCAGGACAGCTCTTCAATATAACCAAAAATTGACACCTCCTTTCATGTCAAAGTCATTAATCTAACAAGAATTTTATTGATTTGTTTTGTCATTTGAAACTCTCCTCAAACCTTTCTAGAATTAAATCAGTCACTGCTATCATGGTGTCAACTAGCATCTCATACAAATAAACAAGCACCTTTAAGCTGATAGGAGAGATCTTTGTTAACGAGCATGTGGATGCACCAAGTACTTCTCTGATCACCTGAACTAAACATACTTTAATAGTACTTTGGAAAAACTCAGAGAACAGTAGAGTTTACTCAAACAAAATGGATATGCACAAAAGGAGAAAGGAAAGAGAACAGAGAGGAGAGAAACCACTTTAAATCATTTGACTAAGAATTTCAGGACAGATTTACTCTTTTCAGCCCTTGTAGAGAAGCTTTATAATAAATAGGTGGATAAAAACCAAAGGACTGTATTATTAAAAGATAATTCCCAGTTATTCCCCTCTACATGAGTTTGATAGGCGATGGGTACAGTCAACTTGATTTAAAGAATGCAGGGGATTCAGTGAGAAACTCAGAAGCTAGAGCTTCTGCCTGAATCCCTAGACACTAGGAAACTCGGCAGGCTACAACTGCTATTCAGAACACTCAGGGACCATGACAGCTATGGAAACTACAAATTCAAAGCATAAGCAAAAGGAAGAAAAGACTGAAAACATTACAAAGAAAGCAAAATAGTGAACACTATTCAAGTCTTCTGCATCTCAGCAGACATTCCTCTCCACCTGGGACACTATGCATACCACTGCCACAATGGGAAACAAAACTTCTGCTAAGAGGCTGCTCACCTCTTCAATTAAACTAATCAAGAAGAGGGCAATGGAGACCGATAGCATGCGCCAGACATAATAGACAATATCAATGTTTCTTAATGACCCATAACATTAGGCTACCAGACAAATTTCAGAGATCCACAAAATGGGTACCGCCATTCCCATGTTAGTCTGCAAGGTGGACCTCCAACAGAGATCATATTAGCCTCCTTACTAGTTTTAGCAGCAGTGTCAGTTTTGTTTTTCTTTTTTTAAAAAATAGTACTACATAATGTTTGTAGTATATAATGATTACATGCGTTGTAATAGAGAGCTGGTGTGTGGCCATAACACATCTTAATTCTTTATGTGTCAAATTTTAGATTCAAATGACAAATCTGTATCATCAATAATGAGTCCCTTGAATATACCCAGATTAGCAGCATGAAATAAATGCTTATTACAAGACGTGCTAATAAGACCACATTTACACAGCAGAACATCCAACAAAGCTCTGCATGCCAGGGAAAGGGAAACATTTCAGCATCAAAGTATGATGAAAATTTAAATGAGATGATAAAGCCATAAAATCAGAAAGATTCCCACAACACACGCACGTGAAACAAAAAAATAAAAACAGCAGAGATCTACAGTTTAGACTGAAAGGAAATTTGCTCTTTATGCAGCACAACCAGCTTCACTTTGCAGAGCAGAGCAGAGCAGGTACCAGAAAAGCTGTTCAAGGATGTTCAGGCCAGTGATGGCGAACTTTTAGACACAAGTGCCCAAAGGGCAACCGAAAACTCATTTATCGCAAAGTGCCAACAGTGTAATTAAACCGGAATACTGAGGTTTTAGTTTAGAGAAAGCAACTAATACCGAAACATATTCTTAAAAGGAAAACAACATGTGTGCCATAGGTTCACCACCACTGGTCTAGGTTGAATTTGAGGCCCAGTGTTCCCTTCCACCATTACTGGGCCAGTTTTCTCTCAGAAAACAAAAGAAAAGAAGACACCCTCTAACACTGTAAGCTAAGCTACTGCAAGATCCAAAATAAGGATTCTCCTTTACTGTCTAGTCCTGAAAACAAAACAAACATCACATAGGTCCCTGGAAAAACTTGTATGTTCAGCAGTGAACACAGGACCAGGAGCCTATACAGTCATTATAGTGTCACTGTAGACACAGAGAGACTCAATTTCGAATTCTTTTCACATACATTATTGCCTGATAACCACAGCCCATGACAAGGGGTCCAAATTCCATACTGCATCAGTGGGATTGGGCCAGCATCAGAAGAGCCTTAGACACAAAGCAGAGCAGACTCTGCAACCTTCCACAGAAGGAAAATTTCCTGTATCCCCTGGGGAACCTTTCCCAGAAAAGATAAGGGTTGCCAAAAAAGGAAAGATTATGGGTCATTTTATTTGTCATTTCAGTCTTGCCATTCTTAAAGTTATGAGCAGTTCTCCCAACAACACAAAGGAGAAAACATCAAGCAGGTATCAGAATGAAGAAAGATGGAGAGGGTATACTGACAAAGTAACATCCCACTTCCGGAGGAGCCCAGAAAGAGACAGCATGAGGTCCCTCCTGCCCTCAGGAAATATCTAGATTGTGAGGCTGCATGGCACACACTCTATACAAGCCCACCTATCAGAGGCCTTTGAGCTTATTCAGGAGAGTTCTGTAATGGAAACTATGCTTCCGGCTTTTTCCTTTCATAGTAAAAGTTGTTCTAATGTGGCATAATCAGGAGTAAAAACCAGTGCTAGACCAAAGAAAAACAATGGAAAAGATTACAGCAATCTTTAGGTTAGGAAGGTAATTTAGGTTAGGAAGTACAGCAAATGAGTTGCTTTAGTTCTAGTGAGACCAAGGTGGACTGGTTACTTTGTTGAGCACATTGGAAGCATACAAGGCTTCTAGCTATACAACTTGACTGCTTGAGATGGTTACTACACCTAGGCCAACTAAGGACATTTAGTAAAACCTAGATTCTTATAAAACTTTAGGGATTGCCAAACTTTTAAATATTGAATTTATCTATTAATCCCATCTAAGTGTTTAGATGGCAAAAGGGGAAAAAAAAGGTCCTAGAACATACAAATTCATTTTATTTCTAAAATGCTATTGGAACAAAACAGATACACTATAAAGGCTCCCACTACTGATATTAAGAATTATTAAACAGTTTGTTTCTAGCTAGTAATAAAGAATTCAAACTACTTTAGCACAGACTTGAGATTGATAACATTAAAAACCACAAGAAAATCTTATCACTTGAATAGCGAAATGCTTTTAAAGTGATTTATCAGCCACTGAAGAAAAATACTGACAGATTCATGCATCTTGGCTCCCATTTCCTTCCTTGGAAAGGGACAGAATCAGACCATGGGACGTCCTTTATTACCAGCAAGTGCTACTGCCTTTGTAGATCTGTGTAGAGGCCTGTGAAGTGTCCAAAACACAACTACTCACTTCCTCACAGGCAGCTAAAATGAAATGAAGACACATTTACCCTTCATCTCTCAGACTAGGAGCCGAAGGCAAGACTAAGTCATCTTCCAGCAACTCCCATCTAATATAAGCAAAAGCTGGCAGCAGGAAACAGTCTTCAAGCTGGATCTAGCACTCTCCAAATTTAGATACACATAACCGCCAGGCTAACATCGGAAGAGAAAGGGCCAGCCCTCCAATGCCCATGTGTGTGGTGGAAAGCAGGCAGGCAGGGAGTCACTCAACACAGTTACTAAGTCATTAGGTTTGAGGGGCCCAGCAAAAGAACAAAAGAAAAGTCCTGGCCTCACTGCGCATAAGGTTGGGAAAGATCCACGATTTACATGAGTAAACATAGGGTATATTATAGAAGTAAGTGTAATGGAGGAAAATGAATGGAGATGCCAAGGACGTGGTTTATGGTTTGCAACTTCTTTTAAGCCAACTACATGTCATTTAAACAACTATAACGATAACAGATCTAAAGTAGTATTCCACCAGCACAACGGCAGGTTGTAAGTGCAGTTACAAGAAAGGGCCAAGAGAAGTCAGACATTTCAAGGGTACCTGAACTGTTTCTGAGTTAGCTCAAAAGTCTAAGGCGAAGGTTAAGATATAGTTTACGTGCTGAGCCATGCTGGGTCAAAGCACTAAGAATATAGTATACATCATCTTGCTTTTTCTGTCTTGTCAATTCTAGGGACATTCTCTACCATTAGACTATATTTAACCAGCTTACTGGGCACTTTCTCTAGCTTTTAGCATTTTTTCCCTTTTTATTAAAAGAGCAGCCTAGTTTACAGGAAAGTTGCTAAAAGAAAAGATAGCAGCCTCCTACAACATCTGATGCGCTTGTATAAGCACTGTTTATCAGCCTCTTAACTACCCTGGTTAGTTAAGCCGGCAAATCAGTTTAAGCTTTAAGTAAGTTGTAAGATACCCTTTCAAGTGATAGAGTCTCATGGTTCAAGGATGATAACCCCATCTGGAGAACTGTGGTGGGTATTTTAAAATCTGCAAAAGCTTAATGTGTGCCTGTGACCCACAACCTTGGTTTTAAATGGAGTTCTCATCAGGGAATGGAAAGTCACATTTGACAAGGAGAAGGACCTCGGCTGGGGGGGAGGGGGGGAGGGTTACTCATCCCCCAGGAGCAGATCCCTGAGGGACCCGCACCACGCCGGCGCGGAGCTGTTTGTGTGCTTTTTCCGCGGGGAGGGGCGTCGGGGCAGCTGCGAGAGCCGGCGAACTCTGGCGGCCCCGCCCTGCTCTCCTGCACCTGAGAGGCCTGAGACGCCCGGTGGGATGAGAGCCTGAGGAGAGAACGGAGGAGCCGCGGCCCGCGCCCGGGCCAGGGGCGGCTGTGGGGGTCGCGAATCCGGCCTGGGGGATGGCCGGAGCCGCAAGGACCCGGGCTGTCGGCGGAGCCTAGGCTCCCGGGGTTCTCTGGGCAGACATGCCCGACTGCGGCCGGTCTCACCTGATGTACGGGCTGGCTGCCGCCAGGATGTTCTTCTGCACCGGGATCTCCTCCCCGTCGAGGACCAAGTGAGCGTCGCAGAAGCGGGACTCCTCGCGGAACGAGCTGAGCGCTCGCAGCAGGCGCGCGGCGTGCTGAGGGTCGGACACAGCACTGCCCTCGGCCATCGCTCCTCGTCGGCCGATTGGGCTTGCGAGGCCGCCCGGTCCAACCCTCGAACCGCCCGCGTCTCCGGCGCGCGGTCTCTCCACACACTCGGCGCGCGCGCGCCCTCCCTCCTGGCCGGGCTCTCACCACTCAGAGGCGAGGCAGAAGGCCCCAAAACGCGCCTGCGCCATCCGCGGCGCGCGGGGCAGGCGCCTTTAAGTAGTCGCGATGTTGCGTCATTTCCCCGCGACGCCCCCGCGCCCCGCCTTTTCGCCCCTGAAGGCGACCAATCAGAAACCTTCTTGCCCCAAGCCGGCTTGTAGGGGCGCTGGTCAGCGGCGCTCCCCTTGACCGCTGCACCTGTGAAGGGTGTGTACGAGTTTGGAACTCTTGTTTAACTCGCGGCCTGCCACTAACTAATAGTTTGGCCTTGGGTAAGGTGCCCACCCCCAGTTTCCACCGCCAAAAGGAAGGTGAGGACTTCTCCATGGTGTGGACGCTTAGGAGATAATACATGTCAATGAGGAATCTGTGGGTGTGGCTTTGCCCGGGGACATCAGGCCTTGAACAGAGCGTGTTGGTTGCGTTAACCTGGAGAAATATGTGGGACGTCTTGATTTTGGCAGCGCCCCCTGGGCTGTGGTAAGGTGGGTCTTGCTTCTGTGGGCGTCCAAAGTCAAGAAGTGTTCACCAGGCTGCGGCGGGGGGGAGGAGGGGATGGGTGAGGTGTTAATGGCAGATAGATGCTTACGTACTGTAGTGCTTGAGAGAAGGAAATAATGGTGGCTTGAATAAAAGAGTGCTGAGGGAGGTGGACAATAGTGGATTACTCTATAACAATAGAATTGTGAGAGAGGAGTCTAGATGTTCTAGGATGACTAACTGCACGGATGGAAAAGGATAGGAAATGTGGAAGTGGTAGGGAATAGAAAGGCCAGATGTTCAAACAGAACCAGCCTCTCCCCCCGGTGAGGATCAAGGCTGTGAAAGGAAATTCCTCTGAGCAGGCTCGGCGTACAGGACAAAGATTGTACCTTATGAAGTTTCTCTCAAGGTTGAAGAAACCATAGAGTACTGTAGAATGTAGCTACCATCTTGTGCAAACATTACTTACTCAATAGGTCTCCAAAGAACTAGTAGTATTGTGAGGACCAGAGGCCAATAGACTGGTCAGCATTCCAAACTGCAGGATGTCTGTCGCTTTTCACTGAATCAGCCCAATCTTAATCAGCCAATTCAGAAATTCCCAGCCAAGTCTTGCTAAGGGTTTGGAGGCCTGTAGAAATGCTTTCAGGGCAGAAAACTAAGTTGGGGGAAGGGAGGTACTAGTGGAAGACTCACACATTTCCAGTTCCTTCTTCAGACAAAGCTCAGCATATGATTCAATGGTAAAGATGTCTAGAACTTGCTTTTCTCCAGATGGGCAAAGCAGGTGGGAGTGGAAAAGAAGCATAAGTGACTGTGACTTCCTAACTACTGAAGCCAGGTAATGGGTATGGGGATTTGTTGTACTATCTTTATGTTTCTGAGTACGTTAAGGAAATGTCTTCATAAAAAGTAAAACAACAACAATAAAAACACTACAGACTTACCTCCATATACACCCCATGTCCCTGAACATAGTCAACTTTCCTATCTCCAATTAGCAACTGTCCTTTGAACATTGGTCTGGCAGGAAACTTACTGTAATGAGCTTTATTTGCCCACATTGCCTGTTAATGTATGTGTTTATTGTATCCAGCATGATTTCCAGGAGCCAGATATAGTGTTTGGCATAGTGCTCACTGAATATTGGATGGATGGATTCGTTAAATAAAAATCGCCTGAATATTAGGCACTTAGTGAATGTTTTCTCAGTTGTATTTTCTCTTATTAGTTAATTTGTTTTTTCTCACTTGGACCATTGCTGATATGTATGACTGGTAGAATTCTCAATGCAATGTGAGGATTTGATAAATACATACTTGTTAATTGGTTAATTGGCTGCTCTGTTCTCCAAATATCAGAGGTTCCAAAATAAAATAAGGCCCTCCAATAACAGAATCACAGTTAGGTGAGCAATCACACCTGAATGGGAGGGTCGCCTTAGTTAAGGCAAGTGGAAGTGAGTAGTCAGGCATGCTCTTCCTTATAGAGGTGAACTTCTCTGTTGTTTGGTTGGAAAGAGGAACAGGAGGATCTAGACAGGGACATATAGACAGTGTCAGCTGGAAGAAAGATGGACAGGCTTATCTGTGAAACACGGAGGTAATTGGCTAGAAGACCTTATGTAGACTTGTAATAACGCTCCCAGTATTCCCCACCACTCTGCCTGCTGAACTCTTAGTCATCCTTCAAAACCCAGCTCTAACATGTTCATCTGGCAGGTCACAGTGGGTCAGCCATCTCTTGTTTCCTCTGCTTCACCATGTTCATGCTTTTTGCACTGCCTTTGCATGACCCCTGCACTGTAGTGGTCTATAAGTCTATTTCCCCTATGAGATTATTACTCTTCCAGGGCAGAATTGTATTACACTGACTCATGTTCCCAGGAATTTACATAGTGTTAGGTGCTAATATCCCCGCCACAGTCCTTATATAATTAGACTTAGCAAGTTAGGTAATTGAGAAGAGGGATAGGGCATGTAGGACTCCAGACCTGGGGTCATCAGGAACCGAAGACCACGTGCCCCTCAACTCTAGCTGATTGCTACGTTGCACAAGGATCCAATAGTGCCAATCTTAATTTCCCAAGCACTTCTGATAGTTAAGACCTGTATGTTCAATGTTCCAGCTATTCCACATTAGCAATTCATTCCATTTTGGAGGTGGGTAGCACAGATGTGTAGGCAAGATCTGGCTCAAGTTCATTCTCAGAGCTAATCAGAAAACCCTCTTAGTTTACCAGATAGGGTGTTTGTCATCCAGAGGACGCCAAATTGCCAATAAAGAGTGTCGAATGCGGTTGTCCCAGGAAAACTCCTCCAGTGCTGTGGGGAGGGAAGGGCCCGAGTGTAGGAGGACCACTTGGAACTCACCCTCCCACTGCCACAGGAGCCACTCCTTCGAGAGCTGCAAGTGTGTTGCAGCCTCTCTCGATACTGCTCAAACAGAGCCGCCCTTATTACTTATGACCACCAGAATGGGGCCCAGAGGGTGGTTTCCTGATACATCCCATAGGTGTCAGCCAGCAGCTGTTGTTGTGAAATGTGTCATCTTAGAGATCCATGTGATATTGCCCAGGCAATATCATAGATATCACAGACCAGTTTCAGTCTCTGGTGATGGTGCTGAGCTCTTCTACGTAACAGACCACACTACCCGTGGAGAGGGAATCTCTCCTCCCCGCTCCTTCTCCTTTCTTCTCTGACTTGCTTCCTCTTCTGCTGCTTCCTCTCTTGCTTCTGCTACTTCTCCTCCTCTTCCTTTTTGTTTAAGGACTAAAAATGAGTTTTGTGAGAGACTAACAGTAATCATTCAGCACACTTCCAAGCATTGCTGTCTGGTGTGGATACCCTAGGGGATGGCAGATGGAGTTCTCTTGTCATCTTCCGCAGAGGCCTTACTCTGCACTTTTCCTGCTTGACATATATCATGCATCATTTTTACTATCAGAGAAAAAAAAAACATTTACCTTTGCATAAAAAATTTTTTGAAACTCTCTTTTACTTTAAAAAAAGCCCACCAGCAAAATCCCCTAGGGAGTCTGGGCTTTCATTTCTTCATAATGTTTAGAGTCCAGAAAAATACTGTAATGCAAAGAGGAAAAGAAAATCGTAATTTTAAAACTCTCTAGAAGACATTGAATCCAGTGGGTGCCAAGTGAAGCACCAAGGAGCAGAGGCCTCGGTCAAGGTTGCACCTGTGTCCTAAGCCAAGCAGCACAGACTGAGTGCGGGACTTCTGCTTCCCAGCTGGGCGTGCTTCCCTATGACAACAGCTCGACTCTTCATAAATATCAGTTCGGTGGAGGTGGCCTCTTCTGATTCATCTTCAGGCAGTCTTCAGACGTCTCATGGAGTAAGTCTGTCACTTGTCCAAGTCTATACATAGCTCTTTCTTTCCGAAAACTCTAAGCTCTTCCAGATTGCTGAGTCAGAGAACATCTCAGTATTTATAACTCTTCAGAGTTGATTCTATATATTTCATAGTAGGGCGGAGAAGTCTCAGAAACCGGGGAACTAGGCAAATTGTAATGAAGTTTCTGCTCAAACTCATGCTATGCACCCCACCCCAGGGCCCAGCACAGAGTAGGTACTCAGTAAACACTTGGCTGAATGTTAAATGCTACAGAATGAAGACTTGTTTATCCACAAGGCATGACTTCAGATGTTTTCCATAATTCTTTCCTGAGCTCCAAACTGGTTTTTCCAACTGCTTGCATGACATGTGCAGTGGATATCTTCATAGACATCTGAAATTTAATGTCTCAGGGAATAAACTCCTGATTTTACCTTTCAAATGCAGTCTTTCCCCAAATAAGTCACAGTGCCACTCAGTTACTCTGAGGAAACTTGGATTATTCTTGACCTCTGTCTCAGGCCCCTCACCCACTTCATCAGCAAACCCTGCAGCTCGCAGTCAGATTTGGGACCCAGTAGCTTTATATTCTCCACCAGCATCACTGAGTGTGGCCACTTTCAACCCTCTGGCCTTTCCTCCTGCCCCAAATCAAGCCGCTTTCCCTGAGAACCTGGCAATGAGTTTCCATCATACTGAGGGGAATGAAGACCCTCCCATGGTTTGCAAAGCCCTGCGTGATCTGACCTTCTGTTTCCTTTGTGATCTCACTTCCTGCCACATCCTCGTATCAGTGCACCAACCAAAGTGGCCTTCATGGTCTTCATGACTATGTCTCGTGCATTCCTACCCCAGGACCTTTGCACTTGCTAACTTCTCAACTTGGCAGTCATTTTCTCCATCCTCATTGCTTGCTCTTTAATTACTGTTCAAAAGTCAACTCTGCTGAAAAGCTTTCAGTCACTCTACTGTATATGCTTCCTCTTATCCTGGCTTATCTTTCTTTATTACATTTAATCACTGCCTACAATTATGTACGTTCATTTGTATATTGTGTGTGTCCCTGATTACAATACGCATTATCTTAGGCCTGGCGGCCTTTATCACTATAGCAGACTGAAATATGCATGAGATATACTATGTGCTCAATAAATATTTACTTAATGATTGAATGGTTTCCTGGACCTTTTCATCTCTTGCTGCCTAACCTGATACTGCCATCTTGGAGAGGGGGGAATTATAGGAAGAGCCCCTGAAAGGCCCTGAAATGAAACTCCTGAACTATGGAAGGTTCCACATCAGCAGCTCTGACCATGGGTTGTCCCAGAAGGCCCTCACACACCAGTCCGGGGCTACCGCCTGGTCTCCTGATCGAGGAGCACCACTTTGCACTTCATGTCATATTAATTTAGTTTGGACACTGTTGTTTACATCCATGTGAATTGCACATAAAAAGTAATCAGTTTTCTCCTTCCAAAGAATTCAAGCCAATGTTCTGTTGTATTTGGCAGCATTTAGATCACAGAAAACATGTGTCTTGCACCATAGATCTGTTTGAGATCTGCAAAGTCACCTGAAACCTTAGTTTATTGGGTTTCCTAACTCCTCATCTTCCAGCTGTCTTTCTCCTAGCCTTGGAGACTGGTCAGTACATGGCACATTCGATTTCTCCCTCTGTTGAATTGGGCTAAATAGCTGTTGCACGGCAGCTGTGAGGCTGAAAGGAAGCAACGCTGGTGAGATACTCACAGCCATCTGGCACGGAGTAGCCGCTCAGTAAATGCTGAGTGCTGTTAACTTGTTCTTATCATCTTCACCACCTTTGCCCTTTTTACTGAGATTTTTGCCAAGCCCAGCAAGTAAATTTATTCTTTTCATCCTTCTATCCCTACCCATCACACCTTCTCCAGGTCTAGGCTGTGCCTCCCTCACTTTCCCTGATGCTAACGCTGGGAATCCATCATCTAGTCCAGTCCTTTGAGCACCACAATTCTATCCCTTTTGTTTTAGGCTCCGTTTCTTAAAATTTTATTTGATTGATTGATTGATTTTGGTACCAGGAATCAAGCTTGGGACCTTGCTTTTGGGAAGCAAGCGGCATTACTGAGTTAAATTCCTAGCGCCAGGCTTCATATATTTTTGTACTCATTAAACCTGTCCATCTGTTTTGTAATGGAGGGAACCCTTTTGGAGGTGGTAAGAGGATCAAGAGGTAGAGGGAGAAGAGAGACAAGAGGGAAAGGGGGAGTAAAAAGATGAAGATGCCATATGTATATGTGCCAACTTCCCACTGTGAATGTATATGTTATGCAAACATCCTAATAAATAATAGAAAGGATCTTTAAATACATTTTTAAAAAGTTCATCTATTTTCTAAAATATATCAGAGCTCTTCTTTCACCAGCAAAGACTAGAAGTAACATTTTAGTACATTTCCCATATTTGAAAATGCCCCTGATGTGGTCTAGCACAGTGTGTGCGTTCATGTCTTGAGTGCAGTCTGACAAGTGCTGTCACACGTGGACACCTGTGAAATCACCACCAGGGTCAAGGTGAAGGACATTGCTGTCACCCTTCAGGCTCCTTTCATACTTCCCAGAAGAACCCTGTTCCCGTATTGATTAGTTTCTTCCAGTTTTTCTGCTTGGTTTATTTCACTCACTAAGACGTCTTTCCAATTACTCAGTTTTGTTGCCTGTATCAGTTGTCATTTTCTTATTGTGTGAGCATGCCACAATTTAGCCATTTTCCTCCTGATGGATATGTGTGCCGTCTCCAGCTTGGGACTATGGTTGGGGCTATGGTAATAAAGCTGTTATGGATATCGGTTGGGTATATTCACTTTTCCCTTGGGAATGTGCCCAAGGGCTCAACTGCTCTATCACAGGGTGGGCACGTGTTCAGCCAGAAGAGGCTCTGCCAGATACTTTCCACAGTAGGGGCACCACTCTGAGCTCCCCCCAGGCATGTGGGAGAGTCCCAGTTGTTCCATAGCCTCCCTGTATTGTCAGTGTCAGTCCTAATTACACCATTCTGATGGATGTGTAGAGCTAGCTCATTTTATTTGTATTTCTCTCATAAATAATGAACTTTTAAATATGCTTTTACCACTTGGTAATTTTTGTTGTTGTTAGGTGATGAGTCAAAGTTTTTTTCTTCCTCTTCTTCTTGATACTATGGAGGGAGCCTGGGCTTCCTTCATCCTAGGCAAGGACTCTACATTCCCAGCTCTTCTTTTTATTCATTTACTTCCTTATTCGAGACATGATCTCATTATGTAGTTCAGACTGGCCTTGAACTGACTCTAGTTTGGACTGGCCTCCAACTTGCAGCAGTTCTGCCTCGGCTTCCTTCCTGAGGGGAGTACAGGTGTGTTCCCATGACTTGCTGTTTTTTATTCCAGACAATCTCACTGAATTCCCACGAGTTGCTGTCCTCCTACCCCAGCCTCCCTAGTAGCTAGGACTATAGGCACAAGCCATCCTGCCCAGCACGGCTCCATATTTCTAAATCAGATTTCAAAATTAATTTTTAGGAGTTTTTATTTTGTATATATAAATACAGATTTCTTATTCCAGTCGGTGGCATTTTTTCTCTTTCAGTGGTATCTTTGATGAACAGACATTGTTAGTGTGAATGAAGTTCAAATTCTCAGTCTTTTCTTTTGTGCCTGGGGCCTTCATATTCTGCTTAGGAAATTTCTGCACCCCTGACATTCTCTGTGCTTTCTTCTAGAAGCTTTTTTTTTTTTTCCCTTTCCCACTTAGATTAGTGATCCACCTCAGATGTGTCATTTTTCTTAAATCCAGATCAAAATTCTGTTCTTCAGAGACTTAAATGTGCCGTTCACTTACACTTTTAATCACGTATTCGTTTAACAGTGTAATCATCTCCCACATGCCATGCCCCTGTGGGATACCACAAGCAGTTAGGGTCAACAACGAATCCAAGGGGCTAATTGGCTACCCGAGGAAGGAGCAGCTGTCTAGGAAGCAGTCATCTGGCTGGAGAGAGAACAAGGCCGTGGCTTGCTTGGTCAGTGTGCTACCCAGAGTCCTCTCCTCTGAACACAGCAGGTATGTTGTGTCCCGCACATCAGCACTCCCGTCTCTCACATCTGCTATTGCTCCCGTGTCCCCCTGAGGGAAATCCAGGTCCCTATGCTAACCCTACCACCTGACCCCTTATCTTTAGACCTTGCATCCTGCCCACCAGGACCCAGCAAGCTGCCCCACCCTGCTGGCTTTTGTGAGTTTGCTTTGCTCTTCCCCCTGGGCTTCTCCCATGGCTTTGGCACCTGAAAATCTGTCCCCATCTCCATTGTTACCCCCCAAAAGCCCCTCACATACAGCTCCTTCCTGTCTGTGCCTTGAGGTCTGCCTGGAATCTGTGTGCCAAGTTCAAATCCTGCTTCTTTCACTTTCCAGCTCTCTGACCTGGGCACATTATGTAAACTGCCCCGCCTCCAGCTCCTCATTGGGAATAACTGGTCCCTGCCAAATACAGGTTTGTGCAGGATAAATGCGATTATCCAGGCACCATTGCTTAGTACAGTGTCTAGCAAATGGCAAATGTCCAGTAAGTGTTAGCTTCTGAGGCCCATCACACCCATCACACCAAGGCCATCTCTCTATTAATATTGAGTCAAGAGATAATTTCCTTAGTGCTCCTGCTATTTTTCTGTTTCCACAAGTCCTTACAACTGTGTACAGGATAAATGTTAGGCTCTCCATCTTCCAGTCTAAACGACTCAGGCTCTGAGGGAAATGCTGTCCCCTGCCAACGTCCTCAGCTAATTACTGGAGCAGCTGAAGCCCTGGCTCCTTTGCAGAGTCCCAAGCCATTATGTGTCGACGCCTCTCTGCATCCCCAGCCTTTCCACAGGGAGCGCGGTAAATATTTGATGAGTGGAATCGAAGCTGAGAGACCCAGAAGCTCTGCAAGTGTGTCAGCAAGGAGCGCAGAAGGGCTTATTTGCGCTGCCAAAGTCCCAAACATAACCCTTGAGGTCCACAATCAATCGGAGCAGAGCCCTGCCAGGCAGATAGCATCTGGGCAGGAGATTGTTTTCAACTTTTCCCTCTTGGGAAACAGTGGTTTCAACATTGATAATTTGCACTTGTCTGTCTCAAGGCATGAGTCGTAACTGACACAATGCTGCCACTCCAGAGGGACAGGTTGTCACTTTTCACAAAATTTGCCCCATTTACCTAAGCTTCTTGTTTGGTTCTGATGACCTGCTGTTTCTTCTGGTGCTCAATCACAGCTCTAACCTTGACAGTGGTGCACCAGAGGCGGAGCTCCAGGGAAGGTCCCCTCAGCAGGTCCTGGCAGTGTGGCCCCTCATGTGCCATGGGTAGGTGTCTGGGAGCAGGAGCTACAGGCTGTCACCTGAATCTCCCATGGCACATGATGTGGGTAGGCAGGGATTCAACAAATCAATGTCAAGTTCTTTATCTGTGTATTTGTTTCATGCTGGGCACTGGGCTAGGCTCTGAGAAGAGAGAGAAGAAAGCAAACTCTAATCTTGCCTTCAGGAGCACTTGTGCGAACCCAGGAGTCAAGATGCAAACATAAACACAGACAGCTGAGTAGGGTAAATGAGGTGTGGGGTCGGGAGTGTGTAGAAAGCTATATTGGGTCCACCCCTTTTTCAGAGCATCAGTGGTACTTAGGCCTGGTGCAGAATTCTGGGGATTCAAACAAGTTTGGAAGGCAAGGGGTGTAGCTCAGTGCCACTAAGCCTGGCTGGCAAACACAAGGTCCTGAGTGTGATCTGTAGTACCAAAAGAGAAAAATAAAAAACCCAAGAAAAAAAAAGTTTATCTATCTTTTAAAATAAATACGTAAAGCCTGAGGTGGAGGACACTCAAACATATGTGTGCATTCAGATTTTCCTCTCCCTGACCTCCGGGCAGTTCCCTTCTGCTCTGCCAGGAGGATGCATGAAACAGAATAGGATTTTCAACTCTAGCTAATTCCACTACTTCTACTTCTGTGACTTTGATCAATTGATCAATGGCATTTGGACCTGCTTTCTAGCATTTTTGAAGAATTAGTGTTCTGCATAAAATATTTGTCACATCCATGGTAGTCCTTATACTGTCAGGAAATGAAGATTTATAGAGTAGGGATGGAGGGGGAAGTGGAACACTTGTCACTACACAGTAAAAGGCATATGTTCCCTTTGTCATTAATACTTGCAACTCTATGTCATTTTGCATCTTAAAACACTTTCATATACAAAAATAAAAGAAACCATCAAGATCCCTATTTTACTCACGAGTAAAGTCTTAAGCAGCATGCAGGGTCAGGCAAAGGTCAACATTGATCAACCTGCAATTTAAACTCATGCCTGGTTCAGCATCTTTAGCACAATAGCTCTGGACAGGGACAGGGACAAGGGTACAACTTTCAAGGCCCTGCCCATTATCTGAAGCCACAGAAGCACACAGTCCTCACACTGGGCCAGTGCTGATGGAGCTCATTGTGTTCCCTGTTGAGACCCTGATGCTGTGGTAGTTGGGTATTCTACTCTCCTGGAGAACATACATATACATGGCATTTATATGTGCCTTCAGGACATCTGTGGAACTCTGCAGCCTCTCTACCAGGCCCCACGCATCCAAGTCCCTCTGCAGCAGACAACCTGAGGGAAACCAAGTACAGAAAACACTCTTGCAAACTTGCAGGTGCACTAGTGGGGACACAGTAGCCCAATACCACAAACCCAGCAACTTCAGCCAGGGACACCTTACATTCTTAACTCTGCCAACATTTTAATTTTGAGAATTTAGCTTTTAATAAATATTCAGAGCCAAACTATCCCTTTCCCTCTGAGATCTATACAAGTGTTGGTGGAGATGAGAACTGGGGCTGTGTTTAGAGATGAGCATTGCCAGTGTGTTAATGGGGTGGGGTGGAGACCAGTGAAGCAGGTAGGCCATGTTTACCTCTTCTCAGCTGGCTTCACAGTAGCTACAGCCCTCATTGCCATGAAAGCCAAGTTGACTATGGCAGGGCCCAGCCTTGCTCAGTGGTAGAGAGTTTGGCTAACACACATGAGGCTCTGGATTTAAGCTACAGCCAAGAGAGAAGGAAAAAAAGATAGAAGAAAAAAAGAAAAAAGGAAAGGAAGAGGTTGGCTGTGGATGGCAGATAAAGAGGCCCAAAGCTGAGACCTTCAGTGAGGCCATTCAATTCATATTCATTCAACATACTCATATTAAGAACCTGCTGTGTGCTGGGCACTGGCCTACATTCTTATGGTGTATCTGAAAAAAAAAATGGAGACAAATCCTTGTCTCATAGAACTTACATCCTGGTGAAGAATACAGATAAATACTAACAAATGTGATAAATTATGTGGTACATTAGAAAATAAAAAGCTATGGGGGGGAAGAGTAGGGAAGAATTGGGAGTGCACATCGTGGAGGGCTAAGTTGTAGTGTTAACCTGGGGCCAGGAAGTCATCACGGAAGGGCACATCTGGGCAAGACCTAAAGGCGGAGAGACCACACGCTCCTGAAGGGGAACCACACTAACCTGACGGCCTTCTCTCCGCAAACCCTCCAGAGTGCGTTAAAAGCTAGCTGCTTGGGGTCATCTGAACAAGAGCCCGGATGATGCCCAGGTTCTCACTGCTGGAACCTGCACCTGTGACCTGTACAGAGAAAGGGACTTTGCAGATGTGATCAGGTGAAGGATCTGGAGACGGCACATCCTGGGTCATCCTGCATTGCCTTGGCAATCCCGCTTCCTGGAGGGAGGCAATGTGAGAGCTGAGCCTGGGAGGGAGGAGAGTGCCATGACAGTGGATGGAGGGCTACAGTGTGACTGATCAGGACAGAAGCCAAGGAACAGGAAGCTGGAAAAGCCACGGAGAAACACCCCGCAGACACCCTGATAGGATCCCTATTGGTCCTGTGACCTCCAGAACGGGAGAGAGTCACTTTGAATTGTTTTAAGACCTCACCAAGTTTTGTTTGTCAGGGCAGCAATGGGAAACTGGTTCATGCTAAGTGCCTGGGATTGGGTGGTGTGACTTGTCGATATGCATAAGCTGTTATTATTGTTGTTATCATAAGAAAGCTCGGTCCCTGCCCTTACCTGAGAGGACACAAAAACACAAACACTGTGGACGTCACTGTCCCTCCCACGTGAATTCCAGGGGCAAGGCAAGGAAGCTTGGCCTGGCCTGGGCCCTCTCCTGCTTGCCCAAACCAAAATTCAGACTGACAACTAGACTGAGCTGCTAAGTGACCTTTGGCAGGCAGCCCATCATCTCTCTTTCCCACTTCCTGGAATGAGAGGATTTACTGGCACCATCACCACTCCTGGAAGACAGTGAGTGTTGTACTTACATAAGCAGGGTAGCCAGGCAAGGTGGCACAGCCTATAATCCCAGCACTCTGGGAGGCTGAAGCAGGAGGAGTACAAATGCAAGACCAGCCCAGGCATCTTAGTGAATTAACCAGATTGTGTCTCAATTTTAAAAAAAGAAAAGAGAAAAAAAAAGCTGGGGATGTAGCTCAGCATGAAAGCCTTGGGTTTAAGCCCCAGTACCACACACACAAAAGTAAAATATAAAAAATAAAGGGAAGGGAATCCCACTAGGACACGTGACTGAATTGAGCATAAATGTATGTGAGATGTATCTGAATGTCACCCGGACTCTGGGATGGAGACAGGAAATTGTTCAGACTCCACTGAAGAAACAGTCCTGGAAGCCCCTCTGGCGGAGGCTGGCATCTTGGTTTCCTGGTTTTGAACCGAATCCTTGCAGGGTCCAGCAGAAAGCTGCCCTACCACTACTTCTTGCTGGATGAAGGAGGCACTTTATAGGGAATTAAGAGAGGGAAGCAGCTCTACATTTTTTCCTATGTGGAAGATTTATCAATCCCACAGGTGGCTTTTACGCTGGGGGAAATGGATATTCATACGTCATCTCATACCATATGCAATAATTACCTCAAAGTGAGTTGTGGACCTAAATGTAACCCCCAAACTATAGCATTCTTAGAAGAAAACACAGGAATAATTCTCCTTCCTTTCTTTTTTTCCAGTGCTGTGGATTAAACCCAGGTGATCCTGCATTGTAAGCAAATGCTTTCTCCCTGAGCTACACCCTAGCCCAGGGGTGATTCTTCATAATCACGAATTAATTAATGGTTTCTTAGATCTAACATCAAAAACACAAATGACAGAAAGATCAGATGAACTGCACTTCATCTAAATTGAAAAAAAATCATAACTTCAGAGGGCACCATTGAGAAAATCAAAAGACTACCTATCAAATGAGAGATAAAATTTAAAATCATATGTTCGATAAAGCAATTACCCAATATACTAAGAACTATGGTAACTCAAGATAAAGACAAAGATCTCAGTTTTTAAAAATGGTAAAGGATTTGAGGTGAAATTTCTGCAAAGAAGATATACAAAGTGCTAAGAAGCACATGGAAATATGCTCAACATGTGAATTCACCAAGGGAAGTAAAATTATAACATACTAAGAGACCACTGCATACCTGAAAGAATGGCTGGAATAAAAAGGCAGACACTAGTAGGGGTCAGGGAGGACAAGGTCACATTGAGACTCACACTGCTGTTGTGGGTGCACAGTGGGGCGGCCATTTTGAAAAGCAGCTTGGGCAAATTTGGCTGCTCCTCACCATAGCAGAGTTACCACACGACCCTGCAGTCTCACTCCTGGGGGTGTGTATACAGAGACATGAGAACAGACATCCACATAAAATTATGGACACAAACATCCACAGCAGCCCAAACTCAGAAGCGACTCAAATGTTGCCAGCAGATGAGTGGATAAGCGAGATGCTATACATTCATACAGTGAATACTATTCAGCCATGACAAGCCAAGGAGGAGGGATCATGTGACCACAGGTGAACTTTGAGAACATTCTGCCAGTCAGGAAAGCCTCTCCGTATCATATCCTTCCATTTATATAAAATTCCATCACAGGCAGATCCATAGAGCTAGCAAGAAGATTTGTGGTTTGCTGGGAGCAGGAAAAGCTGTGTATGGAATGGGACCAATGCCAACAAGTACCTTTCTTCTTGTTAGGAATGTTCCAAAGCTAGGAAATGGGAATACTTAACACTAATCTCAAAATACTAGAGCCATTAATTTATACTCTTTAAGTGGGAAATTTTTATAGATGAATTAGATTTTGAAAAACAAAAAACATTCTAAGCCCTCGATTGTCCTCGAAGCCGCCACTGGCCACTTCTCTTTAGCTAATGCCACTTCTGCTGCTTGCTTAGGGCTGTGCCAGGCTCTGGCTTGGCGGTGGCCTACTGTGTACCCACTGTTGGTCTCCATGCCACGTTCCCCCTGACTGCAGACCTGGCTGCCTGGGATAGCCCTTGGGGCCTGCTGCCTGCCTAGCCCCTGCCTTCAGCCCCCAGGCACCAGGGGCAGCAGGCATGCTGGAGTCCTAGCTCTCCCGGAAACTGTGTGGTGCTTCCCTGCGCCGTCTCCCTGAGGGAGGGAGGGAAGTTTGTCCAGCACAGTGTTCCTGGCACTCTTGCTCACTGAGTGAGTGAAGGTGTGAGTGCAAGCCTGAAAGAGAACAGGTGTCTATCAGGACAGAAAGGACAGGGGAGCAGAAGAGCCCAGGGGCAGGAAGAGGAAGGATTCGTGAGGCTCAAGTTATATTACTAGGCATCTACTTTTTCCTATTTCCTGTCAAATGTGTTTTCTCAGCCTCACAGCCGTGGACAGTTTCAGCCTCAAAACTCCAATCATGTCTCCTCAGGTTCGTCCCATGTCTCAAGCCAAAACTTTGGCCTTCCAAGAAAAGACTCCCAAATGGAAACAAAGCTTGTGTAAATGAAGAAAGGGAAGAAGGGTTGGAGGGGAAAGGAGAGAGAAACAAAGAAAAATTAAGACATATCATGTACAGGTACAGATTCCTTCTGAGAACTATGATCATTATATGTGATGAATACGTATTAAATAAAAATTTTTAAAATACCTCCAAATTTGCTTTTCTGCTCCCGGGCTCAGAAAGCAAGTTGTAAATCCAACTAAACGAAAAAACAACCACCTGTATTCAGGACAGGAATCAATACTGGAATTCCATGCATAAAGTGACTCTTCAGGTACAATTTATAATGGTGAAAACCTGGATACTGCCTAAATTCCAGTATTTTGCCCACTGTTCCCCAGAGAGGGAACAATATTTACTTGTTAAAGGAATATAATGACCTGGGAAATGCTTGCTCAGACATTAAGTGAATAAAAGGGCAGGTTATAAATTGGTGGGTAGATTATAAGCCAATCACTGCGATGTGGACCATGGACTGGGAATCACACAGATGATGCTGGCGGTTTTCTCTAGGTGGTGGACAGCGGCGTCTTTCTCAGGTCTCGCTCCGCCTTCCCGACTTTTTCCCTGTCTTTTCTCGGGAATGTCACTGTTTACTAGCTTTTCTCTGTCACTGATATCCGCCTCCAGTCCTCATCCTGAGCTGCAGCCTTTACCTGCAGTCAGCAGCTTCTGGCAGGAGCTCGCCTGGCCACGCAGCAGCTACTGACATCCCGATCCTCCAGGAAGCTGTGCCTCATAACCAGGAAGCAGGAAGCCTGGCTCATTCCCAGCCAGCCCACACACAGTGCCCCCATATCTTGCCTCACATGTGGGTGCAAAATATACTCCTCCTCTCTGCCAGGCTCGACCTTGGAGAATGTTTCTCGATGTGGCCCCATATGACTCTGTACGTGGCAGTCACAACTTCAAAAGAAATTTGTAAGTGACCACTCCTCTTATCACTGTTGCATGAGGAAGATGATGGTGAGGACATTTAAGTCTCCATGTCCTGACCTGCCCCAGGAATGACTTCCCTGGCCACTTACAAATCACCCAGGCCTTCATTACACAGTGTAAGAAGTGTGCAGTGGAGCTTTCGCTTAACCTCGACTATCATGTTGTTTAAAAAAGGAATAGCTCTACGCCAAGAAGTTCATCCCAGAGGAAATAAATAGGAAAAGATGCTGCAGATGTCATTCACATGCATTTAGGTTGCTCATAGATACATAGCAGGTGCTTCTGAGCTGGAATCATATCAGAAACACTGTGAGTAGAAAAGCTCAGTGGGTCAGCAGGCCCACTAAGGGCCTGAGTGCACCAGATATTTAGTCTTAGAGCACCTGGGAAACGTGTGGCTTCATCAAAATAATAAACAAAGCCAGACTGATTTTTCCTGCGAACTTCCTGGTCACCTTTTACGCCCACATGAAGCATAATGCTGAAGGCTCAGAGGATTCCAGGGATGGTCTGTGGTTCCTGTAAGAAAGGAGCGTGCACCACAACTCTTGGGGAGTTTTGGGCTGACTCCCCTAGGCTGATTGGGAATGAAACGCCACGTAAGTGGGTAGCCAGACAAACGGAATATCCAGACATCAACCTTCCATGTTTCCGAAACTGAGAAAACAAGACTTGGTGTGCCAGCCTTCCTTGTCAGTCTGGTATGTCACCCGTCATCTTCAATAAGGTAAACAAACTACAGGCATAGTTTTCCTCCCCGGAGAACTGCGCCCTTTTTCATGATGCGGTCTGGGTACTGTTTGGAAGTTAGAATTGAGCAGATTGGGGCGGAGGAAGCATTTCTATGTTCCACCCTCTTTCCCATATTTAAAGTAAAAGAAGCAGGTGAGTGACTGCCATGTTGTCAGCCTTTCTCCATTCTCCACCAAAATGCAGACCCTGCTTGTATGTTCCTAAGCCCATAAGAGTTGCTGTTTCCCCTGTGTCCATCTTGTCATGAGGCAGGGGGGTCTGAGATTCCCACAGCAGATCCTGAGGAACATTCCTTCACCTGGCCACTTCCACGGTGTTGCACAGGACGCAGAAACTGAGGAGGAGGAGGACAGGCTGACGGTGATGGCAGGGGGCTTGGAGACCAGCAGGAGAAGACAGTGAGGAGATCAGGGAGTGCAGCAGTGAGGGACCTTGGTGGGGAGTTTTGTGTCATCATCGAGTCCCCTGTGTTCTGTCTTCCCCGTCTTTCGGGTCTCACGGAAACTTCTGACTCTTGCTGGTGTGTTGTAGAGTTGAGTCTGTTTGCCTCGGGAACTCACATCCTCAACAGATATGTTGTGAGTACGGAACAGCTATATTACATGAGAAAACGTTTTCAACGCTGAGGATTAAGCGGTGAACAAAACATCCCCACTCCACAGCAACTAGATGCCTCTCTGAGGAACACCCAAGGTGAGGGCAGCAGCTGATCCCGGAAGCCTCCTGTAACTCCACAGAGATAACATTCCTAAAATGACAACCAGCAAATGATGGTGAGCATGGGTTAGGGAGTTAAAGAAAACGGTAATGACTACAAAGCAACTTGAGGGATCCTTGGGCTGATGACTTACCCTGTATCGTAACTGTGATGGTAAATACTGGAGCCTACCAATTTTATACGGGTGAAAAAACTGCTGTGAGTTCAGCTTTTTTTTTTTTTTTTTTTGTCTTGTACACACAAAAGAGTACAAGTAAAACTAGGAAAATCTGAATAATACCAGTGGGTGGTGTTGATGTTAACATTCTGGTTGTCATATTGTATTTTATAGTTTTGCAAATGTTTCCACTGGAGAAAACTGGGTAGAGTTGCCTTGAGATCTTCCTATACTATTTCTTGGACCTATATATGCATATACAGTTATCTTAAAGAGAATTTCAATTAGAAAACAAACAACTTTCTGGCCTAGTGAGGCCAAAGTCCAGTATGGTTTAATGGTGGTTGTGAGTAAAAGCCAAGGCTGCCCTGAGCACATGTGCCCTTTCTGTGGTATTCTCTGCACAGCCTGGAGACCCGTTTCTGAGCTGCCCTCAGTGACTGGCGGAGTCAGGCGTGGGGAAGGGGCAGTGCAGAGCAGAGGGTGACTTCACTCTCCTGGTCCTGCCTCTTGAGTACTAGGTGCATCCACCTGTCTTTGGCTGCTCTGCTCACATCACACTCTGGGCACTGCGACCGTAGGCCAGGAAGGGGACTCAGACACCGAGGGTTCCCAGTGACCTTGTGGAAGCCCAGGTGGCTTGTGACCAACTTCCTCCATCCCCACAGCCACCTTACTGGCAGCCCTCCACCTCCTTCCGTCCTGCCTGGCGCCTGGTTCATCCTGGTGGCACATTCGGTTTAGACAGTCTCCCTACTGTCAGGCACAGACAGGGTTCAGGAGTAACTGGGAACTCCTCAGTCCAGGGCCAGGCCTCTGCACGGCTGATCCAGTCAACGCCCAGTGCCACCACCCTGCAGTGATCTTGCTGGCTGGGAGCCCTCAGTGTCTGCAACGCTGTTTTATTGCCTAGAAGAACTTCAGAGGATGAAGCCATGTAAAAGTAAAACAAGGTCTGAAGAGACTATAAAGATTTTATTTTTTCACATTACGCCATGTCTTGCACGGAACAGCCACAGAGCAGCAAGGCTTCCCGGCCACACAGCTTACTGAAAGGACGTGGCTGAGAAAGCCGAGGGGCACTCAGAACGGAGGGAGGGAAGGAGGAGAGGAAGGAGGGTATAGAGAGAGAAGGGCAATGATACCTCTTGGTACCCACATTTTCCTCAGCGTGTTTGTGGTGCTTATTCCAAGAACGTCAATATGTAATAGGCCACAACTTCTGATGCATAATCAAGGTCTTTATGATAAAGGGAAAAAGCTTTCTTTGAAGTGTTAGAACTAAACAATAAATATCTGACTTTCAAACAAGGTTCCTATGGCATTTTGTTTGGATTGGTTTTTGGTTTTTTGATACAGGGTCTCACTGTGTAGTTCAGGCTGGACTTAAACTCACTATGAAGCCTAGGCTAGTCTTGAACTTGTAGCAATCCTCCTGCCTTAGCCTCCCCAGTGGTGGGTTTATAGGTATGCACTACCACGCCAGGCTCTATTGCTAAAGGGAAATGGAGGGAGAGATGTAAATGAACTCTCTCTCCACGCCCCTGCACAGTATTAGTAGAGGGCAGCTAAGAAAGAAATTGGGACCCTCCACCTGAGAACAGGTGACAAGGTTAGTCCTGACCATCCTGCTGGGGGAGCCCCAGCCCACTGGCACCACCAAGCTTGTGGGGCCCCTGGCAGTCTGAAGCTGTGGCCCACTGTGTCTCTGAAGCCGCCTGACTCCTCACAGCCCTGTCTGCATCGGGGATGAACAGTCCGTGGAGGTCCAGGTGCATCTCCACGGCGACTGAGGCCCGAGCCAGCTCCGTGAAGCTCTTGGCATCCAGAATTAGCAGGAAAGGCGACTTGTGGGGGTCAGTAGAGACAACGGCTGATAAGATAACTCCTTTGGAGAAACAAACAAAAACTTCATTTTTGTCTTTCACAGCACTGGGGGTGGAACCCTGGACCTTGCACACAGCAGGCGAGCGCTCTCTCGAGAGCACCTCAGCCCTGAAGCATCTTGAGAGCACCCCAGCCCTGAAGCATCTTGTAAAAGCGCAGCCTGAAACATCCTCTACTGGGGAGGGGCATGGTTCTCAGCAGCCTCCTGCGAACACCTCTTTTTATTTTTTTAAGGTTTTTTGAGACAGGGTCTCACTTTTGTGGTTCAGGCTGGCCCTGAGCTCAGCCTCAAACTCACATCACAGCAATCCTCCTGCCTCTGCCTCCCGAGTGCTGGGATTACAGGCGTGAGCCAGCACGCCCGGCACTGTGGTATGCGGTACTGCTTGCTGCTGGGCACGAGTCTCCACACCCAGTATAGGTATGTGGTTACCGGGGAATCAAACCCGGGTCCTTGCGCTTGCAAGACAGGCGCCGGAACCACTGAGCTAACTCCCCGGCCCCCTGCGAACACCTCTTGAGTGCAAGGGGCTTGTGTCCTGGGCGTCATCTCCCTGTCTAAGTGCCCCCTTGATGCAATGGAGACTGAAGACAGCACGCCCGTCCATGGAATTCTGGGAAGGGTGTGTGCGGCTGAGTGGAGAGCAGCTTCCACAGGAGCTCATGCCGACCATCCCCTCCCTCGGGGGGTGACAGTAACCAGGCCACGTGTGGTAGAAGATTGGGCTGGGGAGAAGCCATTCACTCTGCATCCTGGCCAGGGGGCTGCTGCCAGGCTCTGGGTCAGCCTGTCCTCACCATCACTGCACAGCCAGGGGCAGATGGGGGGGAGCCCCCTTTCCGGTGCCCCCAGGGCTGTGGGCACAGCAGTGCTGAGGCCAGGGCACAGTTACAGTGGCAAAGGGCAGTGGAGCCGTGTGGATGCAAGGAAAGGGAGTGGACCACAGTTACGAGATTTCCAGCAACTCCAGCCACCGTGGGAATCTTAACTCCAAGATTCCACACCCATGGAGCGTGTGGTGTCACTCGAGGAGGGGACATGGGCTTCATGTCATAAAGAACTTATCCTTGCCCAAAGGGAGGCCTGGCTTTGTCCCTAAGGGTCCCCTCTCTGTCCTAATGGAGTGTCCTTGTTTATCTGGGACCGCAGGCCGTGGCAGGCGGTCAGCCCTCACAGTGTGCTCCTCGGCTGGGCCACTGGTCACTTGGCCTTGGCCTAACCCCAAGGGGCTGAAGACCAAAGGCAGGTCACACAGGCTCAGCCGGTCCCTGGTCCACACCGCTGAGCCCAGTAAGACCCCTGGAGGCTCTGGGGAGTTTCCATGGGGCTAATGCTTGGGGTCCAGGGCCCCCCATTGTCATCAACATTAACACTGTCTACATTGCCCCCAGAAGAGGACAACGGGGTCTCCCTGGATCCCGAAGTCTTTCACCCTGAGGATGATGGCTTTATGCGAGTTCTCTGCGTCCTCCTGACAATCACACAGCCCTCAGGGACAGAAGGCGAAGAACTTGTGCAAGACTGGTAGTCAGACAGACCTGACCTCAGAGCAGCCCTCGGCCCCACTGTGCATCCAGGTGGGTCACAGGTCCCCAGTGGCGCCTTTCCTCCAGGGGCCGCACACGGGTAACCTCTTGGGGTCTTACCATCGTCCTCATCCTTGGCGCCCGGCGCAGGCACAAACAGGGGCTCTGCTGGCCAGCAGCTGTCCTCTCCCCACTGTAAGGAAGACTTGGTGAGGGTGTCATACTTCAGGATCTGTGTGTCCAAAGAAGGGGAAAGAGGCAATCACTTGTTTGCTAACAGGCAGTTCCCTGGGAGCAGGAAAGCAAGAAGGCCCAATGCACGGAAATTTCAACCTCAAATCTAGATTTTTGATGCTTTTAAATTTTCCTGCTCCATCTTGACACCTCTGGGCCTCTGGCCATCCTGCAGCTGACAGTATACCATGTCTCAGAAAAATCCTGAATTTGTCTGGTATTTGGCGCTGCATGGCAATTCTATATGTTTAGAAAATGAATGTGTTAAATACTACAATTTCATTTGTTGTTTTAAAGGTGGAAATCCAGCTGGGCACGGGGACCAGAGCCTCTAATCCCAGCATTCTGGGAGGTTGAGGCAATATTGGAAGTTTGAGCCCAGCCTGTCAGCCTAGGGAGACTGGGTCTCAAAATAAAAAGGGCTGAGGGTGGAGCTCACTGTGAAGGCCCAAGGTCCAATCCCTGGGACTTCGAGGCAAACAAACAACCAGGAAAGTAAAAGCCCTGGCCCCTCCCTGCCCCCAAGTCCTATCCCAAGTTGGGGTTGGGGGGTAGATTAGTGGGTGTGCTTCAGGGCGTACCTCTGTGCAGTTTGGGAACTTTATTTTTTGGCTTTGTGCATTTCTGTACTGTTTGCATTTTTTAAAATGCTAAACTATTAAAGAACAAAGTTGTTAAGGAAAAGTGATCTCTGTAGCATTTTGTACAGTGTTGTGGCCTACTAAGTACTGGCAAATGGTAGCTTAAAAAACAAAATCCTTCAAGTTCCAGCTACACTCTCTCTGCTCAAGAGTTTGAGCAAATTTCTGAAGGGCAGGAGTGGGCTCCACGCTGACTTCCGGATCCTCGCTGCCTCCCTCACAGCAGCTCCCAGGAGGGGTGCAATAAATATGAATAGAATAAAGAAGTGGACACCCAACTCCAGCTGGGACCTCTCCCCAGGCCCCTTAAGGTGCTGTTCCGCCCTTGGAAGGTCCATCCTCCCTAACGTCCCCCCTGACCTCCTCGATTCGATCAAGGTCACCTGGCTCCAGACCTGCAGATCCAGCGAGGTCACTGGTCACATAGGCCCCGTACCTTGGTTGGGATCGGACTCCACTGAACCCCAGCAGCGAAGACATATCGGTAGGGCTTCCCATTGTGAGCATAATTGATCCGAGGCAGCTCCAGGCCTGGAGAGAAATGAGAAATGAGGCTGGGACCCCCATTGCACCGGTGAACCTCCCTCCCAGTGACAGTCCCCGTGCAGGATGGTGACCCTGACTCGGACCCAGGTCTGACTGAGGGCAGGCAGAGGCTGGGAGGGCAGCTCTGATAATGACCTGGCTCTACTGTAAGGTTCCGGCGGAGCAGGCGGCAGAGACCTGGGCTTTCGGGACCTCAGCACCTTTAATCACCCAAGATAGGGACCAAAGAGTTGTGTGATTAAAATCTGAGGCCACTGCAATTTTTTAAAGATTTTTTTTTAAAGTACATGTGTGTATGGGGGTGTGAAGAGCAACTGTGGAAACCACAGGAAGCGCTTCAGTGAGGAATATAAATAAAGCTCATTTGTTCTGCTTTAATAATATGTATAAATAATCTTTACCAAGGATTTTTTTTGTTTTGTTTTTTTGAGAGGGGTCTTGCTTTGTAGTTCAGGCTGACACTGAACTCACTATGTAGCCCAGACCAGCCTCAAACTCACAGCAATGCTGCCAAGTGCTGAGAGTATAGGTGTGAGTCACCATGCCCAGCCTTGTGGTATGTGGTACCAGGGATCAAACTCAGAACCTTGCACTTGCCAGGCAGACGCTGGGACCACTGAGCTAAATCCCCGGCCCTATCAAGGATTTTAATAGCAAGTTCAGGGTTGTACAAGGAGAGTCCCCAGAAATGGCTTGTGACACTGAGGCCCAAAGAGGGCTTGGGTCACTGGGCTGTGGGTGGGTTTTTGTTTTTGGTTTTTTGCAGTACTGGAGATTGAGTCAAGACCTTTGCACCAAGCTATATCCCCAGCCTAATTTTTACTCTGAAACAATTTCTCACTAAATAACCGTCTAGGTTGCAGTGGGATTTGCAACCCTGCCTGAGCTTCCTAGAGGGCTGGGGTTACAAGGCTCCACCACCACTTCCGGCAGCTTTTTGTAAATGGGGTGTCACTGTGTTACCAAGCTGGCTTTGAACTCATGGGTCTCTGGGCCAAAATGTGATGGAAATGTGTTGGCTTTAGCTCTGTAGGGACAGACTCAGGCCTAGCCCAGAGCTATACCCAGCCACAGCACAGCATGTGGATTTAGGCTGGAGCCCTGCTCTGTGGCCGCCTTGCTTGTTCTGCTTCAGGGTGGGGACGCTCGTGGCATCGAGGAGATGGAAGCCGAGCATCCAGCAAACGGTGCTCTCCTGGCCACACCAACAGCTCTGGCCCAGATGCCAGCCCAGCTGCAAAAGCTCCCCTGGACAGGGCTCCTCCCGGGAGGTGTGTGCTCTGCGCCTCTCAGGCCAGTGTCTTCCTGGGAAAATGGGCCTATAACACCCTTTCCCAGGAGTCGGGCCTGTGGAGATAGAACCAGGCACACACCATGCCTGTTCGGTAAGTCCTGGCCCTTTGCAGGTGACACCTGTGACATTCATCTGGTCCTAGGAACAGAGCTGTTAGAAGCTACCTGAAGGAGAAAGTCCCCCACATTCTTTTCTGTGGGCGTCGCCGAGGCCTTCCCTCTGCAGTGGAGGGAGAACAACTTAAGGACGTCTCTGGAGTCACTATTACCTTCGAACAGCAACTCAGGCTGGCAGTACACCTGGTCGTCCCTCTCCTTCAGGGCAGCTGCTGTTGTAGATGCCACTGTGATTAGACTGGAGCCCAGTTCTGCATTCTGGAAAGATCCGCGGAGAAAAGAAGGGGAGGAACACATCACTCAGAGCAAACCTTCGGCTCACTTTACAGATGGAAAAATGCCTTTGGAGACACCGAGCCCTCAACTGTTGAGCACACATCACCTCACCACCTCACGTTAACTAGGAGAAGCGGCTGTTTTGTTGTTATCATTCTCAGTTTTTAAAAAGCTGAAGGTTGGCAATTTAAAGTGTCTTCCTCCAGGGTCACATAGCTGTTGGGTCGTAGAACCAGGACTCTTACACCTGGGCTTTTCTCTCACTTTGGGCTCCTGCGTCTCCCCCAGGAAAAATGAAGGTGCTTATAAGGCAAGTTCCCACTTTTAAAATACTGGCTGATTCACCTGTAAAAGTCTGCATCGGTCATTAAAAGGGTGTTTTATAAAGCATTTACAATAACACGAGAAATGCTGATGATATAACATTGAGTAAAAGCATCAGAATAAATTACATGTGCAGTCTGAGCTCAACCACATATACAAAATTACATCAAAAAGCCAGTGGGAGAAATCTACCATCTATTAACAAATCCACAGGACTAGGAGGACTTTCATTTCTTTTTCTGTACTTCCAATATTTTCTCCTGTGAAAAATGTGTCACTGCTGCAATGCAAACAAACATGAGACAAAAATGACTGTAGAAGAAAACCCTCTTTCCAGGACATCCCTAGGCCTCACTTCACCTGTGTTCTGAAGTTTCTGCCCTTCCTCATCATGATCCAGAACAAGGACTCAGCATAAGGCAGTGTTCACCGAGCAGCTGCTAGTCTGGTTCCCCACATCCGAACCGTGGCACTTGAGCAAGTCAGCCTTGCTGTGGCTGAGGTCCTTCACTCGTGTGCTGAGGATGACAGCAGTACACACGTGGAGAGTGGTGAAGGCTGACTGAGATCATCCTCACAGGTGGTTTACGAGAGTCTCTGGCTAACAGGAAGTGCTGGGTAAGTGCCACTTTGTTGATGATGACTTCTTCGTTCTGGTCCAGTTCTCATATCCCCTTGTCCTCAGGGGACACATTCAGTGGATTCCTGAGTTGCAGATCACATTGATGCGCATTTGGCCACAGTCTGTCTGATGTGTGGAACAGCTCCTGGATGGCTAACGGGCAGGTAGTGTATACAGCCTGGATACACTAGACACATCCCAGGAAGGACAAAGCAGGACAGCTTCAGATGTCACTCCGCTGCTCAGAGCAGCACGCAATGTGAAACTCATACACTGTCCACGTTAAGTGTTTTTAATTTCAGTTTTGGATCACAATTGATTATAGGTAGCTGAACTGTGGGAAGTAAAACCATAGGTGAGGCGTCCTGTATGTTTATTCTTGTCACTATTGTGATGATAATTCCTCTCACTATACTGCTGCCACTCCTGGCCAGGGCACCAGAGAACACCAAGGAACAAGACCACAGATCTTTGTTGTGGCTGACTTCTCAATTAAACTTTTCTCTCCATACTAAATTTTCCAAAATGGCTTATATGATTAAAAGCAACTTTTTTTTTTTTGCTTTCTCTGAAATATTTTTGTCTTTTTTTTTTTTCCTAAAGCAACCTGTCTTAATGATAGTAGATTTTTTTTAGCCATGAAAGAGGGGAAACTTCTTTCCTTTACAGCTTTCTGGTGGTTGAACCACAAGGGCCTTCAAACGGTTGTGTAGTTTCATCCTTTAGTTTTTATAGAAGAAGAAACAGGCCTAGGGAAGAAAAGCAACTAGTCCAAAATCACCAGAGAGAAACACAGCCTCGGTCTTGGCCTTTGCACAGAGATTCTTCTGCCTCTAAGAGCACTGTGGACAGAGGGCAAAGCAAGTGCAAAGGCCCTAAGGCCGGCCCGTGCCCAACCTGTAGGTCTCCTCTCCAGCATCCTGAGTCTGCAGTGTCTGGGAGGCATTTGTCCCAAGCTGTAATTATCCCCTTTTCAGAGCACTTCCTGTCCTGATTGTGGCTGATGCTCTGCTGGCCCGGCCGACTGCGAGGACTACTCATGGAGCACGTGACAGCGGCAGGCCCTGGGCGGGGCTCGGCATGGACTCTAAGAGAGTCACACTCAGAACTCTAGCCTGAAACTGGTTAGACTGGTTGAGGGATTTTTCCACACACACAGCAATAACCGAGCATGACTTGGCTTCTTTCGGCTCAGCTTTGGAAAGAAATGGCTTCCCAGCCACAATTCAACAGAACCCCAGGCTTGCTTTGGGACCCACTGCAGTGGGGCCTCTCAGAGCAGCCCCGCCTTGAGATGTTCCCGTGTCCCGGCTTCAGGGTGAACTCTGACTTTACAGTTTCCTGGATGACCTTCAGCTGACTTTGATGGCAGCAGGCCCACATCCCCACCTGGGTAAAGGGGGCATAGAGGATAGCAAGGTCACTGTGACCTGATCTGAGGGTTTGGCCTCAGATTAAATTAAATTACAGTAGTGAAAAGCCCTGGTTCACAGCCAGACGCACTGTAGTTAGGAACTCGGAGACAGACAGCCAAGCCCTCACAGCCCGACAGGTTACTTTCTCTCTCACCTATAGGCACAGGGTGTGAGCAACTCAGAGCTTGTGACGTGAGTTAGCAAAGCGCTTAGCGGGGCCTGGGCAGGAGAACAATCAGACCGCCTTCAAAGGGAGGCGAAGACGCTGCCGTCTGTCTCCTACCTGGACACATTGACCTTCCTAACGCTGAGGCCCCACTGGCCGAGTGAGGATGCTCAAAGTTCACAAATTAACTTACTCTCAGGGGTCCTGGGTATTGAACTCAGACCCTTTACACGGAGCTCTGTCCCCAGCCCTCTTCCTATTTTAATTTTGAGTCAGGGACTCACTAAGTTACCCTGGAATGCCTCCAACTTGCAATTCTCCTGTCTCAGCTTCCAGAGCGCTCAGATTGTAGGCCTGCAATCGCCACACTATGTTTAAATTTAACTGGTTTAAATAAAATTAAAATCTCAGCTCCTTGGCTACACCGGCCACACTGCAAGGGTGAGTGGGAAGAATGTTCCAGTCCAGTTGGTCCAGATGCAGGGGAGGCTGAATCAAAAATTCTATATCTCTGGGAGCTCAGAGCTGGACACAGTGACACCAAGAAGCCCGCCTCTAGGTCCTGCTCCTCCCTCTCACATCTTAGGCCACATCCTTGACTGAGGACACCCAGCTAGCCCCTGGCTCACTGCCGGGCAGGCCACCTCCTGGGCACCACAAGGGTACAGTCTGATCATGGGGACAGAGGCAGGATTGTGGGTGGGGACAAGCCTGGGCCCTGTCAGCATCTCGCCCTGTGGAGAAGACAGACCAGGCCTTTCGCACGGGCCTGCACATGGCACAAGGTGGACAGTGGCTCCTCTTAGCCTATTGGGTCTTCAGTTCTGTATCTGCAGATGATGAAACCCAAATCTCTGAAGCCAGGGGTCGGAGCCACTGCTTCCAGGTCCACGGTGCCCTGTCCTGTGCCACCCTTGTCAGCTGGCAGGGCTGATGGTACCCAGAACATGCCTCCAAGGAGCCCTGCTGTCCCCACATGCCCGTGAGCTTTCCTGTACTCCTCCCTCTCCTGAGCCCTGTTCTAGACAATGCTGCCCTGCATACCCAGGCCAGGGTGCCAGAGGCCCTGTGCCCACCTTCCTCTGCCCTGAGCTGCCCCAGCCGGGCTGGCTGGGAGTCCTGGCCTCTGAGTTAGTCCTGTCGCATGTCTGACTTGAAAGCATTGTCTGCATGCACCATGCACCAAGGGCTAAGGAAGATCCCGCATGTCACAGTTCACCTGCTCATTCTCCATTCCCAATATCTAAGAGCTTCAGAGCATTCTCCACAGGCCCGGGACTTAGCTCAGTGTTTCCGGTGCCCGAGTCGAAAGGGCAAGGTACTGAGTTAAATCCCTGGTACCAAACAAAAGGCAATCAAGAGTCCCCTCCCAGTGCTAGGCAGAGCTGCTTCCTACCTTCTGGGAGTCTGTGTACCAGCAGCAGCAGGGGACTGAGCACATCTGCTCATGTGGAATTTGTATCCAAGTGTCCAAGCAGCAGGGCACCCCAGGGGAGTAGGGAGCTGGGACCTCACAGGGAAGGAGCTTGGGAGGCCCTGCTGGTTGCATTAGAAATGCCTAGGGGGGGTCGGGGAGTTAGCTCAGTGGTTCCGGCGCCTGTCTTGCAAGCGCAAGGGCCCGGGTTCGATTCCCCGGTAACCACATAACAATACTGGGTGTGGAGACCCACACCCAGCAGCAACCAGTACCACATACCACAGTGCCGGGCGTGGTGGCTCACGCCTGTTATCCCAGCACTTGGGAGGCAGAGGCAGGAGGATTGTGATGTGAGTTTGAGGCTGAGCTCAGGGCCAGCCTGAACCACAAAGCGAGACCCTGTCTCCAAAAAACCTAAAAAAAAAAAAAAAAGAAATGCCTAGGGGGGGCCCTTCCCCCCTTTTTTGTTGTTTTTCTGAAACAGATCTTGCTATGTAGTTTAGGTTGGCCTCAAACTTGAGGCAATCCTCCTGCCTCAGCTTCCTGAGTGCTGGGATTACAGGCATGGGCCATTACACCCCATCCTCCTTAGTGGTTCTGCTGCCCCTGGACTGGGA
>PVIR01008730.1:0-22113 GCA_004026965.1 Petromus typicus
CCCAGTATTGTTATGTGGTTACCGGGGAATCGAACCCAGGCCCTTGCGCTTGCAAGACAGGCGCCGGAACCACTGAGCTAACTCCCTGGCCTCTTCTTGTGTACTCTTTCATAGTTTGAAATTTAATAAAGTCTGATACTCAACATTGTCATTTTATATATATATATATAAACAGTGCATTCTGTGTGTGCATGTGTGTGTGGAGAAAAAGTATGAGGACATATACCAACAGCTCTCAAACTTACCCAGGCTTTTGAATTATATGTAGAGCTCTATCTTTTATTTGTTACATTGAGAATATATTCTTGTGGTATGTAATTAACATAATGAAAAATTAAAATAAAATAAAATTAAAATTCTAGGTGTTAATACAGAAACTTAGCCAAGAAATGTCAAATTAAAAATAGCAAGTTGAGGGCCAGGGATTTAGCTCAGTGGTTCCGGCACCTGTCTTGCAAGGACAAGGGCCTGGGTTGATCCCCGGTAATCATATACCATACTGGGTGTGGAGACTCACACCCAGCAGTAATCAGTACCACATACCACAGTGCGGGGCGTGGTGGCTCATGCCTGTAATCCCAGCACTCGGGAGGCAGAGGCAGGAGGATTGCTGTGATGTGAGTTGGAGGCTGAGCTCAGGGCCAGCCTGAACTACAAAAGCGAGACCCTGTCTCAAAAAAAAAAAAAGCAAGTTTAAAGTGACATTACAAGTTTTGATTTTGGGGAAAATGTAAGTAATTATAAACATACAATTGATAGTATATGCATAGAAAAAAATCATTGGGAAGAGACGAGATTGTAACTGATTATTTCTGGGTCATGGAATTAAAGGAGATTTTAACGTTCCATTGTACAGTACCTATAATATTTGAATTTTTAATAGTAGCATTTATTTATTAATTTCTTTAACTGGCTGGCATAGTGTTATACCTGTTTACTTGATATTGTCTTCAAAATACTTCTGGGCTAGTTTTAATAGACTAACATAAGCAGCGAATCACACTTCAATCCAAATGATAATGTTCATAACAATAATGTATATAAAGTTCCATCTTTCCCACATTTCTATATCCACAAGGTACTCCATATATTTTAGTTCTTTTTCTCAACCTTTACTTCTCTCTTGACTTGTCATTTATTCAACAGGTTTTGTGCATGTTTGCCTGAGAATCACAGAGGGTAAAATAGATTCACACAACCCTTTTCTTATGAAGATGTATATTTTACCAAATGGAACATGGGTGTATCTCAGTAGCTGCACCTGGAGGAAGCAAAGGCCCATTTGTGCATTTACTCACTTGGAAGACAAAGGGCAAGGTGTGTACAGAATCTCTAATGCACTACCAGGTGAATTTTACCCATGAAATATTCATTGTTAAATTTCTGTGTATTTAAGACTTTTTAAAAAGTTTTCTTTTGATTGTCCTCATAGAAGCAGCCCAGTTGAGTACACTGGCACGTAAAATATCAGATTTGCAAGTTTTGGAGGAGGTCAAAAGTAAATCATCAGATTACTCATTCATGGATGATGAAGATAATAATAATGTCACTGACAATGACCATTTGAGTTAAAGTTCTTGTGACAGTGATATGGAGCAAGAATTGACTGATACAGACAAGAGAATGAAGGCTGCCTTGAAACAGCAATGTAAGTGCACATTTGACTAATAGAAATGTTGCAAAATGATCACGCAATCAAATGGAATGATCCAGAGTTAGAATAAGGTCTGAAAATATAATGAGGATCTTGATTCCCATCTCCAAAACTAATAGGAATGTGACATTCAATAATTGGTTTATCAGTTTCCAGCTGATGTTATATTTACTAATATAGCACAAGCTGACCAGCATAGGAACTGTATGCAGAAACAAAGCAGAAGTTCCTAATGATATGTTGCAATTTCAAAGCAGAGAATTGTATTTTATAATCTTTGTAATTCAGAAAGATTTACATATGCTTTGTATGTGGCAAAGAGAAACAAACTGGTATTGCTGATGTCAACACTGCACCATGATGGAAATACTGATAGGGAAACTTCAACAAGAAGGAAACCTGAGATGGAAATTTTCTAAAACACAATCAAAGGCAGAGTAGATGTTAATGAGTTTTGTCACAACTATGATTGTCACTTGTAACATAAAGCATTGGTCAATGATTATGTTTTACTTGAACCTAAACATGTATGCCATAAATAGTTTGATAGTTTACAAGGAAAATTACAAGTGCAAAATACTGCAGAGAAATTTTCCTGGAGGACTAGGACTGAAACTCAGAAGAGATTATTTATAGCATAAGAAAAGAAAAATCTTTCTGTCTAAGAAATCACACACAAAAAATTGTGGAGCATGCTCTGACTGACAGGTGAACAGATAGGCATAGCATCAGAAAGACCTACTATGACAACAGTAAAACCAAAAGATATCAACGGTGTCCGACAATAAAAACCTCAGACATACATGCTATCAGTGTAAATGATACTTGTGTATGGAGCATGCAATTTTTATGAAGACTACTTTGGGTGTGATAATTGTAGCAAAGATTATTTTTGCTGTAGAGTTCTACTATTATTTTCATTGTAATCCATCGAAGAATTTGTTTTTGATGTTATCTTTTAGTTTTTGTAAGCAAGTACATAGCTAATACGAAATTGTTGATGTTTATTCTAAATGCACAATACATATGAATAATTTAGTAGTTTATTTTATTGACACTTTATGTTCTTGTTAACTATACATTGTATAACATAGTAAGAACCTCCTGACCAATGAGATGTAAAGTATACCCTACAAAAAGACCAGGAAAGCAGAACACATGTGCTGTCCCTGTAAGTAACATATGTGTACAGAATGTGGTGTTGTTATGTGTGAAGACTGCCTCAGATGTGATAGTTGAAGATGTTTTTATGGAAAGTGCCATTGGTATTTTCATTATAGTTAATATAGGAATTTTTTCTGTGCTTTTTTTTTAGACTTTGCGCACGAAAAAATAGTAGATGTGGGAAATTTTGATGCCTTTTTATAAAAACTCAATGAATTTTTAAAAATTTAGTATTTTTCCATTAAGTTCTTGTTTCATATAATAAAGTGCAAAATTAAAATTAATAGTTCATTGTAGAAATATTCTAAAGAATAAACATGAGTATTACACATCTATATTTCTGCACCTTTATGACAAAATTGGTATTATGCCTTGTAGGAATTACAGTGAGAAGATGAGTAATTGTAGTGGAGAAGTAGAAAAAGCCCATCCACACCTGCAGTGGGGCAAATCTAAGTTGTGTGTTGCCTGCTGGATACAGTGAGAAGAAAATGGCATCTTCTGTGTTATTTCTTTGAAAGATTCATAAACAGAATCTTAAAGGTGAGGAAACTTGGGCAATTAGACAGTGAGTCACTAAAGAAAGGCCTGTAATTTTCAATGTCAAAGTCAGGAAAATCAAGGGAAGACAAAGAACTATTCTTAGAATGAAGCAGACAAGGAGACGTGACATAAATATAGGATTCAGTACTATCTTTTTATGTAAAAGTTTTGGAGGAAGCTATTTACAAACTTGAATGGCATCTGAAATGTATAGTGTAATAAATTATCAATGTTAACTTGCCTTTATTAGATTCTATCATGGTTGTTACTATATAAGAGAATGTTCATATTTGTAAGGAGATGCTAAGGTAGTTAGGAGTATTAGTTCATCAGGCCAACAATATTTAAATAATTTAGAAAAGCTATTTCAATTCTTCTCATAATTTTTCTGTAACTTTTGGGGTTTTCCAAATTAGAAAGTAAAAAATAATAATTAAAATATTAGGACATCTGTGGGATTAAAAATATTCCCAGAGACTGCAGTATTCAGTCTTGGCAATTACTGTATTTTAATGTTGTTGCTTTTTTTTTGAGACAGGGTCTCGCTTTGTACTTCAGGCTGGCCCTGAGCTCATCCTCAAACTCACAGCAGTACTCTTGCCTCTGCCTCCTGAATGCTGGGATGACAGGCATGCATCTCCTCGCCCAGCCTTTTTGATGTGTGGTGCTGATTGCTGGTGGATGTGAGTCACTATGCCCCGTGTTGTTGTATATGGCTACCAGGGATCCAACGTGGGCCCTTGCACTTGTGCAAAGCAGGCCCCAGAACCACTGAGTTAAATCCCTGGCCCCAGTGATGAATTTTCATTGATGCCCTTGGCAACTCTATATTGAATGTAAACTAAAGCACTCAGGTGACCATTTTAAGATGTAATTAGCAAAACTTTAGTTTTATTTAGTCAAATGAACAGCTACAATTTTTATTGGTTAAGATTCTGAAACTAAGTGCCTTTTTCCATCAAAAAGATGATTTAAGTATTAAGAGTAAGTGTTATGCACATATAAACCCCTAAAATAGTATGTAATTTAAGAAAGTGGTAATCATTGTTTGTTTTTTAAAGTGGTAATTATAATTGGTGTTTTATTAACATGATTATTAATTCTTTCTGCAATTGACAGTTCTTAGTTTTTCCTTTGATGTTTGTTTCTCAAACCCCTTCTAAATATATTTCTTGCATTATTAACTGTTGTAAACTTCTAATCATTAACTCTGTGCTAATGACATAAAACATCTAAATAAATATAATTTTAAAATTTAATTGTGATTTTGTATTTTTCAAAA
This sequence comes from Petromus typicus, assembly GCA_004026965.1. Taxonomy (NCBI): domain Eukaryota; kingdom Metazoa; phylum Chordata; class Mammalia; order Rodentia; family Petromuridae; genus Petromus; species Petromus typicus. The sequence goes on from PVIR01008730.1 coordinate 4,644, forward strand.
AAGGCTTACATCACAGCAGCCTTCTGACATTGGCACTGTGACAGGATGTAGACTTTATTTTTTATCTGGGAATCTGAAACAGGTTCGAAGGAGATGATAGTCTAGTAGGAATGACAAACAGCAGGCACTTGTTAAGTACATGCCATAGATTCTGAAAACGACCTTTCATTCTGCTTGGTGTGTATGGGACTGTCAGACTCCTTTGCTGGGAATGGTACTTCAGCAGGAACTTCTGGTTGGAAGTAAAGCAGTCCCTCATTCCTGAGACTGGTTACAGATGAGTTTCTGCCTACTGTCTGGCAGGTTGTCCTCCATAAGACTGTATGTCAGCATAAGACAAGGGCGGAGACATGAAAGTTAAAGATGACCTATTATGGACAGGGTTGCAGAGAGATGAAGGGAAACTGGTGTCATCAGAAGAAGCAGTGGAGGAATGTTTGCTGGTAGAACTATACTAAGTGGTTGAGAATTTAGACTCGATACAAATGCATGGTTTAATGTCCTGGCCCTACTGCTCACTAGGCTATGACCTTAGATGTAGGAGACAGGGGAACAGGACACAGCTAGAACCCTAGGGACAAACTCCAATCCCCTGTAAATCCCACAGCAAAAAGGTTAACAAACAACAAACAACAAAATTGGAACCTTGAGAAAAAGTATGAGCCCAGCTTGACTCTTGCTACTCTCACCAGCAGAAGCCAAATATTGCAGCAGCAGAAGGGTTAGCCAAAGAGGACATAACCCCAGCTCACTGCACCTTTATTTGGTACCAAGCCTTCAAACCCCTAATCCTAGCATTATAAAACAAGGCAGCCCCACAATAATCTCTGTAGTTGGAGATACCATAGGGCAGGGCAGACATCCTTAAATTCCAGTAGGTCTTAAGTCTGAGTAAGTTGTCCAAAGTTGGACACCGGCATTCTTGTATGTAGTTGGCATTCTTGTGTGTGGTTACCAGGGATTGAACCCCGTCATTACGCTTCCAAAACAGGTACGGGAACCACTGAACTAGATCCTGGACCTTTTTTTTTTTTTTTTTTTTTTTTTTTGAGACAGTGTCTCATTGTATAGTTTAGGCTGGACTTGATTTCATAGTGATCCTCCTGCCTTTACCTCCTGGGCGTTGGGATTACAGGCCTGCACCACCACGCCTGGCCCTAGGAAATTCTTTTGATTACATTCTCCTCATTTCTAAATGAAAATATAGTAGTTGTGAGAATTAGATATTAAATAAATATTTTTTACCTTTATTGTGGTGGCCATATCTAGGAAAGTGAATGTTGCCATGGGCAAAATCAGTAATGCAAAATGGCCCAATGGGTCACGGGGAAGCCTGTGGGACCCCACCCTACAAAAAGAACACAGACAGCAAAAGAACACTGCTCTTTTGTAGCTCTTTGTATAACCCTTTATCTGGAAGAGAGCAGAAGAGTCTTCTCTTGCTACCTGCCCTATCCACAAAAGCTAGAATAATAATGCTCACACTGAAAATATTCAGTAGATAGTCGCTTAATTAGTAAGAAATGAATGCATATTTGGAATATGCTTAATTTCTTATTCACGAGGCAAACTCCTATTATTTCTTTAAGACTTACTTTAAATTCTTTGTGTATTCTATATTCTATGTATACTTTTATTTTTATTTTGTTATTTACATTCCCCTCTTACACACAAAAAGTTATAAAAGCACTCACTGTGTTTTACTCTTTAGTAAAAGAATGCTTTGAAAGGGACCAAACACAGATGATTTGTCTTGGGGAGGCCTTGAAGGATGAATTATTGAGGCAAAAAAACTGTAGACTTTTAGAAGTTTACAGAATGGAATCCTGGAGTTTGGGCATTGTGGGAGGCTTTCTGAATTCTACTGCCAAAAAAGCATGTTTGGTGTCTGAGGGTCATCAGAGAACTGCTACCAGGAGAGTGATGGCCTTTGAGACCACCTAAATGGTCGCATTAGCTGAAGGTGTGAAAGGGCCTGTTGTCTGAGAGCGGGAAGAAAAAGCACTTTTGTATTTTTATGGCTGAAGTGGAAAGTGTGCTTGCCTCTGGTTTTGCAGTTGAACGGGGTGTCATAAGATTGACAGTGGGGCTTGAAGGAAAGTGGTTGTATATGATGGGAAGGACCACACAATAAATTCTGCTGGCTGGGAGACGTAGCAAAGACGTTCTCTGTACTTTATGACATCTAGTCTCATCGAGTCATCTTCTATCAAAGTATCGCACTAGCCAGGCAGTGAACTGAACGACTTGCAGGAGTGCGTAATGTAGCAACTACTCAGCCAGTCTGATAGCAAGAGAGCAACTTTTCACAGGAAAAGCAGTGGATTCCAGGACTTAGCTTGAAGTGAAAGTCAAATGGACTCCTAATATGGTAGCACACCAATTCCAGCATCCTCTGAAAACCTCTAAGGAAAAGGTGCTTCAAGAAAGTACTGCCAAAATGTTGACTAATCTAAGGAGACTCAAGTCATTTTGTTTAATTAGAAGAACTGAATATAGGATCAGGATACCTTGAGTGTGGAGAGGTGTGCACCTCAGTGGACCTGCTTTGTTTTCTACCATACTTCTTGGTACATCACAGGGTTCGTTAACTTCTTACTAAAAAATAAATAGGATGTACTTATCTATTGATCCATGTGTTTTCCACAGATTCAGCTGGGAACAGATTCAGGCTTCCTTTTATATTTCTCAAGCCTTATATCGAATAGCTTACTAAGGTAAACAGAGTATACTTTATAGTACATCCCAGATACATACTGTATCTACGTGGACTCCACTACCCTGTGATTAAAGATGAGGTCAAGTCTACTTTGTAATGCCCAAATGATGTTGGTTTATACTTTCATCTCATCCAATGACAGGAAGTCATGTCCTTTTTTTTTTTTTTTTAAGGTTTTTTTGAGACAGGGTCTCACTTTATGGTTCAGGCTGGCCCTGAGCTCAGCCTCCAACTCACATCACAGCAATCCTCCTGCCTCTGCCTCCCGAGTGCTGGGATTACAGGCGTGAGCCACCACGCCCGGCACTGTGGTGTGTGGTACTAGTTGCTGCTGGGGTGGGTCTCCACACCCAGTATTGTATGTGGTTACCGGGGATCAACCCAGGCCCTGTCCTTGCAAGACAGGCGCCGGAACCACTGAGCTATATCCCCGGAACCGGAAGTCATGTGTTTTATGAGGCTTCTCTCCACAGGTAGTGCCGGGGGTCAGCTGGGCAGAGCAGTGAGGTGACTGAACTGAGGGGCTAGGATGAGAAGTAAGTAAAGACAGAACAGCGGGATTTGGCAAGGCTCATCAGTCAATACCGAATGAGCGCCACGTTTATTTAACAGCTTTCTTTTATATATTTCTTAAGTATGCCTACGAGCTCACTAGCTTCGTTCACGTGTACAGAAAAGAAAAAAAAGTGGAAGAACTGGTAGGCAGGGTGTGCTGACAATATTCTTAATTTAATCTGGCGAAGGTGTGTAGAGGTTCTTAGTTTAATCCGGCACGAGGGTGTGTAAAGGTTCCTAGTTTTTAATCTTGCAAAGACAGTAATTATCCTTGAGGAAGGTAGACAATGTTGGGCTCTGATCCAGAAATCAGGCTGACTTTTTCTCTCCTGCATGGGCAACCATGGCACTGTAAGAAACAGCTCCCAAGAAGGTAGGTCTTTTACACTCCCAAGTTGCTCACACATTCCACAAATCTATAATGTCTTACAGACCCATGGTTCTAGATTGGTTATTACAGCTCCACCACTGTTGCTCCTGCACCCCCAGGCTTAGTACCATTAGTTCTGGCTTCAGAAGAGAGGAATGGCTTTCTTTCCCTTTGATAGGTGTTCCTAAAGGTGAACAAAGACCCTTCCATTTCCCACAGCATCATGAGGAGCATGCTGTAATACAATATTGCAGATTGCTTAAAGATATGAGAAACTATAAAACTGATGAGTTTAAAAATGACTTCTAATTCTGAATATTCTCAGAGTTCATAAGTCACAGCATAGGCTACCTTGGACCCTAGGGTGACTCTCTACCTGTTTCCCAAGACTGGGCTATCTGGCAGAATGTGCTTATCTTCTCCCTTTGGGAATAACCTCCAATGAGTCATTCCACCCAAGGCCCAATATCCAGTAGCCCCAGGAGAAGACAACATTTCTTCCTCTGGTTTCTCTAGTCTCAGACATGACTCCCCCATCCTCATTTCCTGTCTACTCCCTCTGGAAAACTGCAGCCCTCCCCTGTCACTGTAGCTTTTGTAAGACCATCACATAAAAGAAACATTTCCAATTGGCTACATTCTATAAAGTAAGTCTGCCTTTGGATATCATGACATATGAGATAACAGCAGACCAATCTTTTTTTTACTAGGCATTGTCCAGTCCCATTTATTTATATGGAATTTTATCCAGCATGATCACAAAATTAAAACAGTAGTTTCTCTAGAGTCCTAAAGTTTTCACTCCCAATCTCCCGTGAGAAGCTAAGTAAACAGGAAGTACAGCATTTCTACTAAAATAAACAATCCTATGCAGGTGGAGTTGTCCACACCCACACTTGAAACATCTCTGCAAAGGCACACAGAGCTGTAGCAATGTATAGTTATTATAATAAAAATTTTTAGTATCATTATACAGAAAAGTTCAGGTTCCTAAAGACAGTTGTCAAACTTCCATCCTGAGAAAGGGTCTGGTTCAATACAAGCATGTATAATCGGGCTCATTTACATAATTTTCTTCAAACCAATTTTCCTCTGCCACAAGATGAGGGAGTTTCTACCTTTTGTAAAACACTACTTAAAGTTTTGAAATTATGACCTTCAAGCCACTGTCCTCATCCCAAGCTTCAAGTCTCAGGCTCATTTGTAGTCAGCACTTTCTTTAGAAACCCTATGTGTCTACCCCAGCAACCTTTGCTTTTCTAAGGAATACCACTCAGAAGAAAAGAGAGTCCAGCTCCACAATGAGGGGAGAAGAGAAACTGCTGACCCTTCCATGGAACATAGCCATTTCCCTGCCACATAAATATGGAACTAATTTTGATTTATTTTTCTTGAAACATACGTATCTGGCTTGTCAACAATGATTGAAGAAGAATTTTCCAAAGACTAAGGAATTAAAGCTAGCCAAATTGTGAAACTGAGATTCTTTAGGGATTCTATTTCCATAGCCATAGGTCATGAAGAAATAAATGCATTTGGAGGTGTGGATTTTAGGAGGTTTAAGTTTTGGAGACTGTCAATTCAGATAACTGGAAATGAAAGGTTGATTTTCTCAATACATTCCTGAGTAGAATTTATGATTTTATAATTAAAAACAGCTGGAAAGTGCTCACATATTTATTTCCATTTATGCTGGCAAGTAGCCCAAACAAAAGTAGAGTTTGCCAATCATGAAGTTAAAAATCCCTAGTGGGGATTTACCATTTTAAAATTTAAAGTACACGTGGATATACAAATAATGCACGGAGGTAATATTATTATTTCCTTGCTTTCAATTCTGTTGATTCAAGTAAGTATTGCGCACGATGTGCCAAGCACTGTACTCGTCCTGAACTCAGCAGTAAGGTGAGTGAACAGACGTGCTGTTTCCTTACTACTTAGCCAGGGAACAGAGGTATGTTGGGTAGCAGGAAACCGTTAACTAAAACATTAAAATTTAAAAAAAAAGATTCTTCTTGGTTAATAGCAGGGGCAAGACTAATGTTATGGAAGCACAGAGAAAAGTGGGAAATTCTCCGATTTCAGAGAAGTTGCATTTGAATTGGACACTGAAATATGAACAGAATGTCACAAAAAGAAGAGGAAAGGAATTAAACATCTGTCTCATGTTTATCTATTTTACAGACTGACTGGAAGTTCTATGTGGGTCGGGACTGGTTCAGTGCTGTATTGCAGGTAGGGAGAACCATATTGTACTATAATATGAAAATATCTGTGATATCTATTCTCTTATAATGTCACAGATCTTGCTAATATGACTCTAGTTTGTAATCTGTATTCAAATGGTGGAAAATCTGTATGTTAAAGGTTAGTAAAACATAAAGGTGTTAATTGTGGTGTTACTGAAAAAAAAACTGTCTTTACCCAAGTTCATGGATTCCCTTAAATTCTAACCACAAACTGCTAGATTAAAAAGCTGTGGTCTAATAGAATTTCTGGGAGGTTTCTCAAGAACAGGAGAGATGCAATACTTTCTTACTCTTGAGCTGATGTGAGATGTGATCTTTAGATTAAAAGAATTCAAAAAATACTCGCAGAATAATAAAAATTGGAACTAAAAAAGGACTAACTTATGGAATAAGACATTAAAACATTGAAATAAGGAGAAAATTCTGAAAAACAACCAAGTAGAAAGAGATAATTGCAAAAAAAGAAAAACCAATAGCATTGGATAGCTAATTAGCAAAATTCAATGCAAGAAATCTAAAGAAGAATACTTTTAAAATGCTGAGGCAAAATTTACCTAGATTTGCTTTCTATACATAACCAAACCATCATTAATTTGATGTAGAGTGAGGGTAAATAACAACATGTTGACAATTAAAGAACAATTAGCAACAATGAGCAAAAAATGAATTGCAGTAAGAAAATTAATATGACAGAAGCATTGAAATGCAAGTATAATGTACATTGTTTGGAAAAAATATGTAAAGTAAAAGATGAGAGGGCTGTCTTATTGCATTATTGTATATTTTGCTATACTTTAAACAATGTATAAACATGTACATATATACATATTTACAGGATACCTTTTAAAATTTTTTGTAAGTATATGTTAGCAGTACATAATATTTACATTCAACTTAGGGGGTAGATATATGTACTTAACATATCTTAAATTTTTTTTTTTTTAAACATGGTCTCACTTTGTAGTTCAGGCTTGCCCTGAGCTTATATGTAGCTCCAGCAAGCCTCAAACTCACAGCAATCCTCCTGCCTCTGCCTGCTGAGTGCTGGGATTTTGGGCATGAACCACCACACCTAGCACTGTGGTATGTGGTTCTGATTGCTGTGGGTTTGAGTTACCATGCCCAGCATTGTTGTACGTGGTTACCAGGAATTGAACGCAGGACCTCATGCTTGCAAGGCAGGCGACAGAACCACTGAGCTAATCCCTGGCCCTTTTAATTATTATTATTTTTTTTCATCTTTTCCTCTCCTTCTCTCCTCTTCCCTTCATCTCTGCATCCCTTTCTCATCTGTAAAAGATCCATCTCCCTGTTTTGTAGATTTAAAAAAAATACTATGTATCCTTTGGGACTTCTGATGCAAGAGAATCTATATGCTATTTAAACTTATGAATGTAATTTACTCTATTTAAACTTAGTCTCAAGGTGCATCCATTTTTCTACAGATGACTCAAATTCATCTTTCTTTATGGAAGTGTCCCAAAATATTATGTATAAATACATTTTCTTTATCCATTCATAAAGGCAATAACTCTGTAAAATAATCCATGCTTTTATCTACTTTCAGTATAACAATGGCATATGCAGACCTTACTAGTTTTACTGTCTACATTGTATAATTTATACATGTCCATTTAGTATGGATGTTTAGATATTTACTACTCTTTTGCTGTAATAAATAATGCTTGGAAAAATTACTTTGTCAGTATTTCTGTATAATAATAGCTTAGTTTTAGGATTGCTAAGTCACAGAATATTTATATTTAAAATGATGACAGATCCTGAAAAACAAGTTTCAAAACATTCCTAATTTGTAGTCAGACTAGATGTATATGAGGCATAGTATTTTCAGGAAGGGAATATTCAAACATAAGACTAGATGCAGAGAGAATGTGTGTTTGAAACACTTGTTTTTTTCAAGAGACAAAATATGCATTATTTTGAGTGCATATGACAGATGGCTTTGTCTTCCTAGACCACATGGAAGACTGTTTTTTCAAGAGATTACAAATGAATCCAAAGAGCGTAGTAAGCAAGGAAGGCTTCAGTTGTTCAGTCAGGTCTTATTTTGTTAAAAGTAGATCATCAAATACATTTTTGCAGGTAATTTTATCTACTCCATTTTTTCTTAATGAGTAGACCCTAACTTGGCTTTTGTATTTTCTAACCACAATGGAACCCTGATCTGCACCACAGCAGTGAAAAGATCCTCGATAAAACATATCAGATCATTTTAGAATTTATAATATTTGTAACATGCAACCATATGAATTGTGAGCATATTTAGATATGTAATTAAGATCGTAGAGAAACAAATATTTAAAAATTGAGAGAAAACAAATGAGTGCTAACTAGAGAGGGTGATCTATAAAAGTGTGTTTTAAAATTAAATTGTAATAATTCGGTAAATATTCGGGCATGCCTATATACTAGGTTAGAGACTGTTTCCTAGATTAAAACAATTATTTATACTTCAGCTTATGAATCAGTTTCATTGTAGGGATATTTCATCAGTGAGTGCAGAAGACCTGAGTCCCCACATGATAGTTCTCGGTCTTAAGTACACGTTGGAGTTGTCTCAGGAGCTCTTCCTTTTTATGATTCTAATCCCATCAACATAGTTTTTTTCAGACATGTGGCTGGCCTCTGAAACGTTCATTTCAAACATCTAGTCTTACCTGATTTATGTTGATTTTGTATTTTTCTTTTTCTCTCTTCTTTGACCTCAAATCCTTCCCACCCTTTCTTTCTGGTGCTAGAGATTGGACCCCGAGCCATCACACTGAGCTACATCTCCAGCCCTTTTGATCTTATTTTTATTTTTTGAGACAGGATCTTGCCAAGTCACTGAACTGCTCAGGGTGGGCTTGAATTTGCAGTGCCTTGGCCTCCTTCTCCCAGTGTGCTGGGTTTGCAGGTCTGCACTACCAGGCTTGGCTGAGAATGTGCGTTTTGAATGCTGCAGGAATTAAGAGGTACCACAGTGTCATACTTAGTGTGAGCTGTGCTTTATTACTGTGCCTGCGCCTGATATGCATTTCTACAATGGCTTAATGTAGATCTAAACAAATTCAGTGTTGCTGAATCCTTTGCATAAGATTTTAAGAGCTGTTTCTTTTTCAGTGACATCTTCAAAGCTGGAATATTGCAAGAGCAACAATTTTCAGCTTGGCATCTCTTCAAAGCCTTTGAATTGCGTCACAAATTGCTAGATTAGTTTCTTTCACCCACTGTGCACCTTCTTTGGGAAAGCCTTTGGCTTCCTCTTATTCATGAATTCCAAGATTCTTTTTTTTCTTTTTCTTTTTTTTAAAGGAAAATAAGAAACAATGAAGACCCAAAGGGGTTATCTAGTCAAGTCGCTACCACAGCTAGTTTGAAAGAATAAGTGGTCCATGCAGATTAAACATTTTAATTGTACCCTTAAACTTGGTGGTGGCACAATAGGAAGCCTTTCCTTTGAAAACAGCCAGATATAATGCATTATCTATATTATCTATTATCTGTCCGTCTGTCTGTCTGTAATATAAACTTAGTGGTTTCCTATCAAGAGGTTTTTTAATCCTAAAGCATGGATCATTTCCCCTGAGCATTTATCAATGCCTCCCCATTCTGAAATCTCCATAGCAGTGTTAGAAAAGATAAAGTACTATTTCCTTTGATCTGTGCTTTTGATCCCAAGAGTTTGCCTGAAATTGCTCTTCTGCTACTCAATGTATCAGTGCTGTTACCTTTGGCATCAGAGGCAACAATAATTTTGTTCTTCACGAAAGTCTCAGTTTTAGCAGTTAACTGAAAAAAATTGATTTTTTTAAAAGTGTAATTTTGAAATTTCCTTAGCTATTGGTGTATATTTGCCACTCCCCATAGCAAAACTATTGTTATTATTAGGCATGCAAACTATCTGTACTATTATTATATTCAGAAATAACATAGCAATCAAATTAATTGGAGAAAATGGCTTTTAAAATGCAGTTTTTCTTTATTTTTTCTACTTATTTCTTTATTTTAAAATTTTGTGGTGCTTGGGATCAAAGCAAGAGCCTGAGTCCAGTGAGGCTATGTGTTGTGTGTGGTACTGGTTGCTTCTGTGCATGAGTCTCCACGCCCAGTATGTTATGTGGTTACCTGGGATCGAACCCGGGTCCTTGCACTTGCAAGACAGGCGCCAGCACCACTGAGCTAAATCCCCGGTCCGAGACTATGTGCTGTGTGACTGAACTGTGTACTCTCAAAATTAAAATGCTATTTTTAAGCATTGTGCCTCCCAATACAATGGTTTGTTACCTAATTTGACAATTTACTTTTAAAAATCTGTTAAAATGGGGAGGGGGGAGCTGATGTCTAATGAAGTTTTTTCCCACTTAAAAGCAGGTTCTCATTTACTGTTTTCTTGTGGACTATTAAATTTTTAGGAATGAATAATTGAAGTGGAGATAAACATGCATTGATATTTCTTTAATTTGTAGGATAAGTTTATGCTGTGTTTTTACTCCTCTCATTTTCTGAATTGAAGAACATTTAAAAAACTGATTCTTCTTGTTCCTATTCCACCACTGTACACCGTGTGTGCTGAAGGGGGAAGATCACTGGGACAGGAGATCAGCTTCCGGTCCTAGGGAAGATCCCGGATGTTGATAAGGCTATGGCAAATAGGACTTCAGGCTGCCTCTGTTGGGAAAGGAGAATAAATTCCTGTTTTGGAAGAATGATGAGCCCAGATGTTTGTCACCCCAAACATAAAGCTAGTATAGATAAGCCTGCTGCCCCAATACCGGTCTTTTCCATTTGCTCCGTAATAAAATCCCAAATGTTAGGTGGGCGTTTGTCCAACCAGTAAAAAACGCCCCTGATATTTGTTGCCTCGGAAGAAAGTGTGCTCTGTTATTAAGCTTTGACCAAGGGGTGGTTTATGTGAATCTTCTGAGACACCTCCCCTCCTGCCTTTTTTGAGCTAGGGTCTTATTATGTAGTTCGGGTGATCTTGAATTCACAAGGTAGCCCAGGCTGGGCTCAAATTTAGGATGATCCTCCTGTTTTAGCCTCCCAAGTGTTAGAATGAAAAGTTTTCTGAAGGGCTGTTTGTCTTTCTCTTCCCCTTTGGCCCTTTTGGGTGATGTGGTCAATTTTAGATAAGTCAGGGTGGAAATCACGGGTCATAGCTGTCAGAGCAACCTGGTTGAAAGGAGTCTGGGATCCCTGGTAGTTGTGGAACTCAATGCAGGGAGGCCTGTGTTTATCTGAGTGATACACTTTTTGCCATTGTTATTTGGGTCACACAATTTCCATCTGACTTACTTATTCGTTTTCTTGCTTATTTGTATGACTTTCTTTCCTGGAGTACTAGATTCATAAAAATAGAAATATCTATCTATCCCTCCAACAGTTAGAATAGTGCTTGGAAACTAATAATGACTTAGTAACTATTTGTAGAACAAAGACTGGACGATTAGGAGAGTCTCTTGTAGATGGTGAGCTCTTGCTTTAAGAAAACATAAAATTTAAAATTCCAAAGAAATTGGAAGGTTAAAGACGAAGCAAATGATATTTAGGGGATTACAAGATCCTTATCAGGCCAATCAGTTGTTGGCAAAGCTCTAGCTAGTAACACACCGTTTGATTAACATCGGTTAAAGATACCGAGACCAACATTGCCCAGGGCTTTAGCGTTTGGGCAAGACGGCTTTCTGCCCTTCCCCCACCCGGTAGGCATGTGGCCATAGCTAACACATTTTTCAAGCCTCCTAGGCACCACGGAGCTTAGGTCGTGCGGCAACTGGGAATCACTTCTGTTGCAACCCGCAAGCAGCCTCGGTTTCTGAGGCGCCTGGCCCTCTGGGGAAGGGAAGGGAAACTGGCAGTTCGGCCGAGGATATTTCCCCCAGGCATTCCTCTGGCAAATCTCTCTCCACCAGCTCCCAGCAAAGACGTTTAAGCCTTTTGTTCCACAGTCCTCAGCTCTACTTGGCCAGACTCTGAAAGGACAGACGCTGAAGTAAAAGTCTGACCCAAGTCACCTACAGCACTGCGATACCCTCCGGCCGCCGTGCTCGCACAGCAGCTCCAGGCCTGGCTCAGGGGAGGAGGTGGTGCGGGCGCGGCCCTGAGCCGGGCCCCGGGCCGGCGCAGAGCGCGCTCCCGCTCGGAGGTCCTCACGTGCTCGCCTCCGCGCTCCGGGCTCCGCGAGCGCGCGCCGGCCGGCGCCGAGGGAGCGCGCGCGCTCGGCCTCTCCCCGCCCCGCGTGCGCGCCCCGCCCCCTCTTTCCGCGATACGCCGAGTGCTCAACATCCGAGGACTTCGGCCCAGGGTAACCCCGCTCCGGTGACCTTTCCCCTCCGCTCCGCACCTCGAGCTGCTAGCCCCGGAGAGGCGGGCGGTTGGGCGCTGGTGTTGCTCCCTCCCGAGCCCCGGCTGTCCCCTTGCTGGCCCCCTCCGTGCTTCTCGTCATGGCGGCCCTCAGCAAGTCCATCCCTCATAACTGCTACGAGGTCGGCCACACTTGGAACCCTTCCTGCATGGTCTCCTTTCTGCAGATCACTTGGGGCGCCCTGGAGGAGTCCCTGAAGATCTATGCCCCGTTGTACTTGGTGAGACCCGTCAGCCCGCCTCTCCCCCAGGACGACTGTCGCTGGCAGGCTGGGCCTGGGTAGCTGGCGCCCCGAGGGGCTCCGGGGACTGGTGCCGGTCGGTTTCTGTCGGGAGGGCGCCCGGCTTTGGGGAAAGGTGGGTGCGTGGCTGGGAGGGGGCGGTCCTAAGGGGCGGCCGCCCGGCTCCGAGAGGAAAGAGGGGGGTTGGAGGTTGAGCTGTCATCTTAGTTGCCTGTTGCTAGGACGAGAATGGGCTCCCAACTTTCAGGATTAAGTGTAGGACGTGTAAAATCCGAGTTCAGGAATCCGAGTTACTTTTCTCTCCTGCCTTGCTGTGGAGAGGTGTTTGTAGGTCACCGAGACGATGAGATGGCTTGCAGTCTTTCCTCACCTGAGGCTGTGATCACCCCTCCCCCTCTCTTTTTAATGAGAAAGGGCGTATTTCACCCTGTGTCTTTCCGAGTGGCTGCGGATCTTGTCTCATTGTGCAATGACAGAATTATGACTTGAGAACTTCGCAAATGTTTTTGCAAGTTTATGAAACAGCATCCTGATTTGAGATTTTTTCGTGGTGATTTAAAGAGTAGTTCCAGTCTTTGCGTCAGGGAAGGTGTTTTAGGAGATCTGATTTATGTCATGCAGATCATTGTATTATACCTCTTTACATGTCAGGCAGTTAATAGAGGATATTCAGAAACATGTATATGTCCCGACTTGAGAACTATTACAGAAGTTTGTTCTTAAATGTTCTTGCCAACAGCTTTTCTTCCATAACCTCATCCTTGCCTTTAAAGATTCATTACTTTGGTAACTGAACTTCATTGTCTCCTTTTATTGGCTCTAGAGCCAGCATCCCAAGAAGGCAAGGTCTTTTTTTGGTTGTGTGTGTGTTGCCTATAACTTCCATTCAATATTCAATGGATGGTCAGTTAATTCTTCTTATTGAATCAATAATTTGGATTTACACCTTAATATACCAGATGGTGTCTGTATTACCACTTAAAAGTGATTAGTTATGACAGAGATAAAACAGGAGATGATAATAATTTTCTCTGAGACTGCAGGAGCCAGTGTCATTTTTATGCTATAAAATGGTGCTTCTCAAACTTTAATGGTACTAGGAATCCCCTAGGGGTCATGTTTAAAAGAGGGTTCTAAGTCCTTAGGTCTGGGCAAGGGCCAGAGGAACTGCATTTGCAGGGGACTGTGAGATGGTAGTGATACACAGACCACACTTTTAAGGGAAGAAGTTGAGAGTAGACTTATTGTTGGAGTTGGAAATAGCTTCCTTGATTTTCTTCGGCCAGAATGCGTGTTTATCTTCCTTTTCTCATAAATTGTGGTCAGTCTGTGCTTCTGATTTTGTTGTGTTGGAAGATTGAACCCGGGGTCTTTTGGATACTAATCACGTGTTGTATAGCTGAACTGTACTCCCACCCCAGATTTTTTGTTGTTGTTTATCTATATACAATGAACTTGGTATATTGAACTGTGCAAAAAAACTGTTCCTGGGCTAGGGAAGTAGCTCAGTGGTAGAGTGCTTGCCTAACGTGTGCAAGGTCCTGGGATTGATTTCCAGCACCACAAAGGAAAAGAAATGTTTTTGACCTTAGAGGATTATGAAGTAGAGAAGAAAAGAGTTTAGTGTATGTAGTATTTCCCTCTGAAAACCCATAGAACTGTCATTCATTCATTTATTCAACAAATGTTTGTAAAACGTTTGATATTTGTTCTGTTCCCAACTTAGCCAATATATTAATTATATTTTACAATAGAGAAGTTTAGGGGAGCAACAGAACATAGTTTTTCCACTTCTATCAGGTGGGGTGCCATTTAGAAAGAGTTGTATTTTTTTATTATAAGCTCCAACTAGATTAAATACTTCTTCAGGATAACTTTACTGTCTCATCTGATCATATATCTTTTGCAGTTGAGTATTTCAAATTTTGGGTTGTTGTTCAGTGGTTGTGAACAGAAATTAGTAGGAGTATAGTAACATTTTATTTTAAGTGAAAGTGAAGAGGTTAGAAAGTGTTAGAGCACACAGAAGTTACTGTGAGGGTTATTTCATGATAGTTTTGTTTCAGTTATATTTGTGCGTGTGGATGGAACTACTTAGAGCATATGGCAACATGATAGCCTTTGTAATGTTGGGTAGTTGCTGATTAAACATGTATTTCCATGTGTCAAGACACAAGGTGAAGTCATGGGAAAAAGTTGGGTTTTAAAAAGGAAGCAGGGATATCTAGATTTGAATCTCAGCTTTATCAGTTACCAGCTGTTTGACTTTGTGTGTATTACTTTAATTTTATCTGTGACAATGAAATAAAATAATAAATAGAATAATACATTGAAGATATATTTCATATTTTTTAGTTCCTAGCAGGACTTGAATAATTAAGCATTTTTTTCCTTCCCATTTCTCAGTTGGCATTTACGGATAAAGTTCAACGAATGTGGACAGGGGCCAGTCCAATTCTTGGAAAGAGGACATTGATTTGAAGATAAGGATGGACAGACATTGATATCTGTAGTAGATGTTTATAGAATGCTTAATTTTAGTGGAGAGCTGATAATGTGAATAGATGTAAAAAATCTATGTAGTTTTTATAAGAGAAGCAAGGTATAAATTGTCTGAAACAGAAGGTTTTTATATAGAAGTTATGAATAACTTGTTTAATGTGCAGGCAGCAAAAGAAACAAAGAATTTTTTGAACCAAGGTATTACAAGTAAAAATAATCAGCAATATGATGAATTTGAAAGCAGTGGGTAGGATAGATGGGAAGATGCTTAGAAGTCCGTGCAGTTGTGTCAGAGCTCCTGTGGAATTTACCTGGCAGTTTACTGCCTGTGCGATCTTAGGGAAATTATCTCTTTATGTCCTCAGCTCTTTGCTTTGCAAAAGATAATCATATTTATGTTTTGGGACGTGGTGAGGATTTAAATAGGATACTTGTGTGTGGGACTGGCTAATGACACATCACATGGGCCTCATAAAGTGGTGTTATTGTAATATTACATTAATGTGATCTGCGTCTCCATCTTTTCTCAGAGTAAGGAGTTTGTATTCAGTGAGTACACCCTCGGTGTCTAATGCAGTGGGTCTGACTAAATGGACATGTTCACAAGTAGTGCAGAAGAGAGAAGATACTTTAGTGGTCTGCCAGAGAACATGAAAGAGCAGCTCTAGAGGCATTTCACAGGGAGCGAGAAGAGAAGATTGAGGCATCACGAGGACTTAATGTTTGTAGGATTTCAAATTTTGCTAGTCTTAGTGTACTTGCCCTTATTCTTAGAAATGGACGAATTCTGAAGGGAAGCTGGTTTGGGAATTTTTTTTTTTTTTTAATATCAGGAATAGTTTTTGGAGTCTTTAATAAGACAGGTCTTATATCTCTGCTTCGCATTTGAAGTTTATCATGTGTTTTACTAAATGAATTCTTTCCATTCCTGTTGAATTACTCTCTTGTTTTTTATGTCTGCTGTCGTGCTTTTTTTCATCTTGGTACCTGTGATTATAGTGCCTTCTTCCTAAGCCAGTTTGAAATGTAGATACACTATTCCTTTTGATAATGAATCTTTGTGTTTTCACATTTTGTGAAAATCAGTCTTCACTCATCAATTTATGTGTAGTTTTAAAAAATATTCCTAGATATTTTGTAATATTAGTAATAGTTATGATGCATTATAGGAAGTTTTATTTCTTAGTTGCTGCTACAGTTAAAGTAAGTGGTACCCTTTGGTACACATTTATACTAGAAACAACTGTTAAACTGTATACACTCTAGAGTACCACTAAAATTAAGAAAAACTTGTTGCCCTTGGTTTTTTTAAAATTAATTTTATTGAGAAATAGGTACATCTTATATACATATCATGATCATACTCAATATTGATGATTTGTCCCAGTATATGACATGACTTGATTCTCATTTTTTCCCATTCCCCTACCTCCCCCCTTACAACTCCTACCCCCTATATACATGAGCTTTGTTTCCTTTTTTTGTTACCATCACAGTTTTTTCTTTCCCCTTGTAACCCACCCCTACCCACATTTCCCTCTGAATATTTTCTATTTTACAATATCTAACATGCATTCTGGAGCTATTTACATGCTCTTGGTTTTTGTGGCCAACTTTAGAATAGTCAGTTGTCCATTTGGGAAATATGATTTCTGTGTTTTCGAATATTTAGGTTTCTTCCCTAAGATGTCATTAATTTCAGATGGTTTTAAAACCTTTCTTAATTTACTTTCCTAGGTCATTTGCTTTAGGACTTCCATAATGGGGTACTTGGATTTATTCTTAGCTAAATCCAGAGTTTGTAGAATATTTGTATTTTGGGGAAAGAGTGATTTAAAAACTCAAGTTTTCATTCACCTAGATCTTAGGTCCTTTTTTCAGAGTATGAAAATGTTTACTCAGTATTTCTCCCTTTGAGCCTTATAATTTAATAAATATGTAGTTATAATCTAGCAAACCTGTTATAGTCCACCTGTCAGATTATAAAGGGTATATTTATCTCCTCTAGGCCTTGAATTTAAAACAGAGTTGGAATTCCTAGGAATAAAGAAATAGTTTATGGACATTCTGTAGTTATTTACCAAAACTTCAATACTATTAACTCTAAGGAAGTAAGTTCAGTGGTATGGACCAAGTACTTAGTGTTTAGTCCTGCTGTGGTTTAGTATGTTTTCTAGGTATAAACAAGATCAGCTGTGAGGCTTTTTGATTATTCCTGCATAGACATTTGTTTATAAAATAAAATAAACTGCATCTAAATAAAGCAAACTACTGAGAGTATCTGGCTGGATTATCTGATTTCTGAAGACCATAGAATGCAAATCTGCACGTACCACTTTTATCATTTTGTTTGAGGGCTGGTTTACCTTGTAAGGGAGTAGCTGGCTTTATCTCTGTATTTACAAAGTAAACAATGATTTTTACTTGTTTGTTATTCCTCTGCAGATGGAACAAGATCATTTAATTG
>PVIR01008730.1:22213-55941 GCA_004026965.1 Petromus typicus
TTTTTTTTTTTTTTTTTTTTTTTTTTTTTTTTTTTTTTTTTTTTTTTTTTTTTTTTTTTTTTTTTTTTTTTTTACATGTAACTTCTTGTTATTCTTTGGCTGTTTTCTGTTGAGTACAAAGTACAACTTCCAGTGTATGTATCACTTTTGATTGAGGGCTTACTATTGCAGTAAACACTTTTCTCCACTCACCATTTTCTTTTATTTTTTTCAGCTTGCCCTTTTCTATAGCTACTATATCTCAGTGGAGTTGGCTAAATTTGATTATTTTCCTCTTTGGTTAACATATATCAAATTAATAAATATTAGAATATAGGTTCTAAATTTTTATGCATCATTACTGATCATTTTTCTGTGTCAGTGGATTCTCATTAAATGTATGATTTTAAAAAGCTTAAAAGGGCTTCAAATCTTAGTACTTTTCACTGTTGGTATTATTTCTTTTTGCATAGTCAGTAGACAATTCTCTTCACATCCAAAAGATGGTCTTCTATATTTGTATGACAAATTAATGAATTTTGGTGGGGAGAGACCACAGCCAAATCCACACTGATGATTTATGACCGTTTTTCCATTAGATTGTTTTCATTCTCAACTTTCTAGTTGGTTTAATTGTGGTACAGATTATCTTGAACAATCAGAACTTTTATTTATATTGTATTCATCATGCATCTTAGATACTTAAAAAGTTTTTAGGGAGTTACATACTGATGTTAATGAAAAACATTACATAGATGAGACTGAAATTTGATGATTAGATTTAATATTAGTTGATTGGGATTACTACCAGGTTCTGAATTTTGGGTACTCCTAGAGAGTCCCCTTTTAAGTTTTTGTCCTAAATAGAACAATAGAGAAGCACAAAAGGTAGCGTGGTTTTACGTTTATTAAAGATAGGAAAGAAACATGCTCTGCAGAGCGAGTGCGGGTTAATTAAATGTAGGAAAAGAAGTAATTCTACAGGGTAAGAGCAGACCACTGTGGAAGGGAGAGCAAACTTAATAGCTGCCATCTTTCCTGTGCCCCATTCCTTAGGCTGATCTCACATGTAAGCCATACTATCAAAAATTTGTTGAGATTGTAACAAAAAAGTAAGGAAACAAATTTTATGTATATGGGGGGCGGTAGGGTGGGTAGGGCTATGGGAAAAAATGAGAATTAAGTTGTGTCTTATACTGGTACAAATCCCCGTTATGGAGTGCAATCATGATGTGTATATTTAATGTACCAATAAAGATTAAAAAAAAATTTGCTGGAGTTCTCACAAGAACAAGTCAGGTCTTAGGTGCAAGTCTTTGATCTCTGTGACTGAGAGGTCACATCCACTTGGCAAGCTGGTTTGTCCCCACCTACCTGCCTCAGGAGGGAAGGGAAACTTTAGTGGCAGAGGCCATATTTTAGTGGCCTGGAATGGAAAGTATATTCAGAAAGATAGAAACAGGTAGTAGAGGGCCGGGGATTTAGCTCAGTGGTTCCGGTGCCTGTCTTGCAAGCGCAAGGACCCGGGATTTGATCCCCTGGTAACCACATACCATACTGGGCATGGAGACTCACACCCAGCAGCATCAGTACCACATACCACAGTGCCAGGCATGGTGGTTCATGCCTGTAATCCCAGCACTCAGGAGGCAGAGGCAGGAGGTTTGCTGTGATGTGATTTGGAGACTGAGCTCAGGGCCAGCCTGAACTACAAAGTGAGACCCTGTCTCAAAAAAAAGAAAAGAAATAGGTAGTAGAGCAGGGAGAAGAATGGCTTAACCAAAGACACTCACATAAAGTAAGATATGATATAAATGAGAGAATGATATGCTTGGAATTAATTTATAAAACTTTATGTGGTGATGGTTAGAATTACTAGATTGGTAACTCACACGTGAAGTACAAGGAAGAATCATACAGCTGTAAGATGTTAAGCCTCTTTGATGTGAGTCAAGTAGTGTTTTGATAAAAATATTTTTGTAAATTATACTGGATCGCTTTAGTGTACATTGAATTTTAGCTACTAGTGCAGGATATAAGTGGAGAATGGCTAGGAGGCATTGAGAAACTATGCCTTATTCTAGAGAGAGTTGTGCTGGAGACCTAAGCACTGATAAAATTTGTATCATAAGCATTGATAAAAAGCATTGATAAAAGTTGTATCTCTGGTAGTGGAGTAGCTCAAAGGGAAGAGAATTTGCAAAGAGAAGGTAGCCTGAGGGATGCTCATCTTTGGTTGAGGTGAAGGTTGAAAAAAAGAAGAAGCAGACATGGAGGTAAGAAAAGGCTGAAGAGAGAGTGTCACAGAGAGGAGACATTGCTGCAGAGGTCTTGAACAGAGTTTTGGAAAGTGTTAAGAAGGGAGAAGAGCAACGGCTTCAATCCTGTCTCTGCCTTGTACTAGCTTTGTGACTTTGAGCAAAGTTCTTAACATTTTGTGAATTTAAGTGTCTTTGTCTATCAAATGGGGGTAAAATACTTATTTTTTTGTTCCTTAAAAATGTAAGTCAGCGCTGTTATTTCTCTAGTCCTCACTGTAGTAAATGTATAGCTCCCTAATGAAATTTTTATCTTGGCTACAAAGCATTAGGTGATTTATCTGTTGCTTGTCTGATTTTATATCATACCATTTACCTCTTTATTTCCTTTGATTCAGATTTAATTATATACTTTATTTTTCAGATATATTTTTTAGTTTTTTGAGACAAGGTCTTACTTTGTAAGGCTGAACTCAGCCTTGAACTCAGCAATCCTCTTACCTCTTCCGCCCAAGTGCTGGGATTACAGGTGTGAACCCCCATGCTTGGTACTGTGGTATGTGGTTCTGATTGCTGGTGGGCATGAATCACCATGCCTGGCATCATTGTATGTGGTTACCAGGATTGAACTAGGGACCTTGTGCTTGCAAGGCAGACACCGGAACCACTGAGCTAAATCACTGGCTATACTTTGTATTTTTGAATTTTAAGATTTGTATTGGGCCAGGGATTTAGTTTATTTGCAAGCACAAGGTCCCATTTATATTATCAAAAGCAGATAGTTCTTGATTTCTGGGAAAAATTTTTAAATTACACAAAAGTCAGATTATTAAAAAATGAGCATTTCTGATTTTTTGAAAGTATTTTTATTTTTGTTGTTTTTGTTTGTTTTTTAAGACAGGGTCTCACTATGTAGTTCAGGCTGGCCTTGAACTCACCATGTAACCCAGGCGGCTGTGCTCGAACTCGACAATCCTCCTGCCTTAGCCTCCCGAGTGCTGGGATTACAGGTGGGATCACCACTATACCCAACCTAAAAAAATGGGCATTACTAAGAATTGTATAGATGATTTTTCCTGTTTATGAGTTATAGCTTTGAGAAAAACACTTTTGCCTCTGTGTGTAAGACATACAGAAAATGTTTGCATTGCTGCTTTCATAAGTATACTGTATGAGGCTCACTTTTGCCTTATGAGTGAATCCACTAGAACTCATTCTTAAGTCAGGGACTTACTATATATATGTATATATGATACATATATATGATATATAATTATACTGTCTGTAATGTATATATTCTTTTTATTAATTCAAGCCAGGTGCTGTGGGTTCAAAGGATGGGATATAAATTTATGTTCTACTCATTGATATATTCTAAAAGAGTGCTGAAGTTAGGGATCTGTGTTTTTATTTTCCTTCATGAAGTACAAATAAATCTATTTCATCTTGAGATACTAGGAATATATATTGATAAGTATTTATTGATGAGCTTGATTAGTAATCATGTACAAACTGTCAAGTGATACTACAAATTGTATATGGGACACACTATTTTCTCATAAATATACTTTAACAGACTAAATAATTGAAGTGAATAAATACAGATTTTAAAGTATGTTTACTTGTAGTACTATAGAAAAAAATTCAATAAATTGGATCTTAAGTCATATATGGGGAAAAACATTAAAGATAGAAAAGTGCTAAATCTGCTATCAGATTTGGGCAGATTCTTTTTGTAATAATATGAGACTTACAGATGTTTGAAACTTACATTGATACATTTGTCAGGCTGCTGTGATTTCTTTGATTCTAACTAGATTCTTTTGGGTTCACATGCAGTTAGTCTACTTTGGGAATTTCTGTGTATGATTTTGTGTCTGTTGACAGTTATGGAAGAATTTGTCTTGGCTAGCCTTGATTCTTAAACTTTGGAAAAAAATAGACGCAGAACTGTTGACCTGAAAGGTTATATCTCTCTCTGCAGCTCCTCTGTCTTCTCTGCTGCTTTCTGCCATGCCTCGAACAGCTTTCCTCTGCTATAACCCTCTGCCATGCTGCTGTGGAGTGGAGCAAGCCCTCCATCCAGGGACCGAAACCCGAGCCAAAATAAACCTCTTTCCTAAATTGTAGGTGTTGAGTATTTTGACCCAGTGAGGAGGGAAGTGACCAGGGAGTATAGTGTGACTCTGATTTTTTGTTTCTTCTCACTCATTTCATTTGTCAAATATTAAATATTGCCTGTAGTAAGTCAGAAATACAGAGTTGAAGGGAACAGAGAGATTATGGCTAAAGGGGAAAGATACTTCAAAGAAATCCATTAAAAGTTATTTCCCTGGTGACAAATGCCATGGAGGAGATGTACAGGGCATTGGTAGGTGTGTTGACAAGTGGACACATTCTAGTGCACATGGGAAGCCTTTCCCAAGGGTGGGACATGGAGGTCAGATTACTGTAGATTGAGTGAGTATTCAGATTAGGTTTAACATTTATTGCACAAAATTTTGTTTAGCTTAAAAATATGAGAGAAATAAGAACCGATTACTTTACAGAAGTGTTTGTTTAATAGATTCTTAAGTCTAATATCTTCGCCAAGAATTTGGTGTTTTCTTAACTTGAATCTTAAGGCAATAAGAAGACATTATCTTAGATCAGACATATACCATGGTTAACAGAATTTTTGAAATGGAAGCTTTATTATATGTGGAATTTAAAATTCCAAATGTAGTAGAAATTTTAGTTAAGATATTAGAAAAACTATTTTGAATAACGTGTTTGATTATACTCAAAGGTCAGTTACAGTTGTTTTAGAATTCACTTGTGAACTGCAAGAGGCTAAACATTTTTTGTAAGTTTTCTTTTTCTGTACTTTTCTTTTTCCCATGATTAACTCTCATAGATTGTTTTTTTCTTATGCAGCAAGGTGATCAGAGTGACTTTATTAAAAATAGTCAAGGGAGTTTACTTCTGTTGCAAGTTGGTGAGTTAATTATTAGACTTAGTAGGAGTGAGTTGAAATGAAGTTTAAAACTTTTGAGAACACTTTGGCTTTTATTAATGGAATTATAAAATTAAAATTGAGTCAGTTGGTATTTTTAGTTAAGAGAGTTCCTTTCCTCATATCTACGATTTCTTTTCTTGCTTAAATTCTCACTACTTCCTTAGCTTGAGCTCTTAATTAGCTTGTGTTTTATTTAAGGATTTCAATTAATTCAATTCATTAGTCTAACTATTTTTATTGAAGACTCTGTAATAAACATGCATTTCCTTTATTTTTCTTTTGAATAAAGAAAGTTATTAGAATTTTTAATTGATTTAGATATTTTGTATTAGGGCCTGCCCAGGATACTTACCATTCTATATGGAGAAGGTGGCAAGGTATAACATAGTGTTTTGATTGGATTTCTAGTGTTGTATGGTGAATCACATCAGTAAAAGTTGAAGCATCAAGAATGTGTTTTCAGGATTGCCCCTGTATTACCAAAACGTATTAATATTACTTAATTTAGAACATGAGTATAATATATGTCGGGCTCAATCAGAGCTTTATCTTTGATTATAGTTTGTCTCAGTAATATATCATACATATATTTTAGGTTGATTTTTAAAACTTATCTTAATTCTATGTGAGTTTGAAAGTGTAGGAGAATAAGAATATTGTAGATAAGTTATGTAAAGCTAAATGGCCATCACTGAAGATTGATGATGAAGTTTTCATTATAGAGAGGCATTATTGTGACTACATACACTATTAAAGAAATTTATTTTTCCCTGTCTTGCTTGTTTTTTAAAAAATAATCTGGTTCTCTGAGTCTAATTTAGCAGGTTGATGAAGTGTATTATGTCTAATTTAGAAGATCTGACTTTTTGTTTTACTCTGTGACATGTAGTGTAATTTTTTTTTTTCCTTTTATATAGCTGGTAATCCTGCCATAACTACTTCATGGCTTGCTATGGGAATAGTATGACTTGGTACATATGCTACTCAGGAGGCCGAGGCAATAAAAATGCAGATTCCAGGGCATCTTGGACAATATAGTGAGATCCTGTCTTAAAAAACAAAATGTCAGTTTATGTACCTCAGTGAGCTCAGTGCTGCTCTTACCTACAGTATACAATTGTGTGGGTTTAATCTCCATTACCAAATAATAACAAAAAAGTGTGGAAACTGAAAAGATACGTAAATCTTGGTTAATTTTCTTATACATATTTAAATTTGGCTTTTGTAGCTTATTATTTTAACCTTAAAGGTAAAAATGTCAAGCCAGGCATGGTGGTGCATACTTGTAATAACAGCACTTGGGTGGCAGCTTAGGCGGCAGAAGAAGGATCGCTGTGAGTGTGAAGCTAGCCTGGGTTACACAGTGAGTTCAAGGCCACCCTGAAAAAAATAAATCAAGGAGCAATTCATTTGTCTTTGGATAATGAGGAATAACTATATTTATATAAATTGAAGAATTAGCTAACAGTTATGAAGCTGAGAAGTGTCTAGGTCCATAATTGTCAGGCTGGAGAGTCAGTAGAGCTGATGCTGTAATTCTAGTCCATGAATGGAGGCTTGAGAATTGGGAGAGCCAGTGGTGTGCTAATCTGAAAATCAGAGGACACACTGCCTATGACCCAAAATATATTAGACCTCATTTATTAAAGTTTCTGCCACTTGCCAAGTAGTGCCTTAGGTTAGAAACCATGGCTTTGGAGAATGGTTAACATCTAAACTATAGCAAATATATAAAAATTCATTTTGTTCTTAAAACAGCTATTCTCACTCAGTATATTCATTTTCTAGTTTTAGTTCATAGGACATGTGTAGCAGTGTCTGACCGTTTGGTTGATACAAGTAGGGGATGCTACTGACCAAAGTAGAGGCTACATATACTACTAAAACTCTGATAATGCGTGGACAGCCACCAAGAACAGCAAATTATTTTACCCCAGATGTCAGTAATGCTGAGATTGAGGCTTTGTACATATGCTACTTTAAATATTTCATTTTTGTGGGCTGAAGATGTAGCTCAGTGGGTTTGTGCCTGCCTGGCAAGCACAGGGTCCTGTGTTCGATCCCAGATACTACCCCCCCAAAAAAAATCATTACTTGCTGGAGATTATTTTAAGTAATATTAAAATAAATGCATAAAATTAAGATAAATCCATAAAATACCATTTTACTGTGAACTATTGTATTTTCCAAAGAAACTAGATGTGTCAGATCCTCTAGAAATAGTGTTTTAGAAATGTAAGGATCAAGCTCTGGCACTGACAATGAATGCCAGCTTACAATTTTATGCTAACAGGACTAAGATAATAGTGCCTTTGAGGAACCCTGTTAGTCTTGTTCTAGTTTATTGCTAGATACTGCAGTCACAATACTAGCAAACTAGCTCTATTGAAAATGTGTAGTGTTAATCACATGGCATAGTAAAAAAGATAATAACTAGGGGAGTATAATTGAGTAAGGTGAAATGCGTGTAACTTTGATAGCTATTTAATAATGACATTCTTATAAAGAGAAACTTCTAGCTGAATATGTGGCATGTACTTATGGTCTCAGATTCTTGAGAGGCTGAAGCAGGAAAATTGCTTGATGCTAGCCTTGGCAACATAAAAAGATCTTGACTAAAAAAATTTATATGTTTGTACTCAACCTAGGGAATTGCATATACTAGGGAAATATTCTACCACTAAGCTATATTCCTAGCCCAGAGACTGTGTCTCAAAAACAAAAACAGAAGCATAAGCAAAAAAAAGGGAAGGGACTTAAAATTGGCTGTACAACTTTATAATTTTGTATCACTTTTCAGTCTTAGTTTTTGTATTAGGCTACTTTCCATATTTTGCTCTTCATAAGCTGTGTGGTTATTTTTCTTGACTTACAGTTAGAACATCCATGAACATCCTTGGCTTGTGTTTTTTCTAGATAGTTCATTGTTTTTTAATTTTTGAATTAAGTTCTGTGATCCATCTTAGATTAATTTTTGTCTGCAGTTATTTTATTTTTTAGGTATTTTCAGACAGGGTCTCGCTTTGTACTTCAGGCTGGCCCTGAGCTCAGCCTCAAATTCACACCACAGCAATCCTTTTGCCTCTGTCTCATGAGTGCTGGGATTATAGGCGTGAGCCACCATGCCCCGCACTGTGGTATGTGGTACTGATTGCTGCTGGGCGTGAGTCTGCACATCCAGTATGGTATGTGGTTACCGGAGACTCAAACCCGGGCCCTTGCGCTTGCAAGACAGGTGCTGGAACCACTGAGCTATATCCGCGGCCCTCTGCAGTTATGAGACAAGGGTCACAATTATTACTTTTTTCTTTGCATAGAGATAGTTCTTCCATCATCACTTTTCTAAAAAATACTTAATTTTAGAACTAGCAAAAACAACCCTTGTGTCTCTTGATTTAACTTCATTTATAAAATCTAAAGAGCCATCTACACAAGGACCTTTTATAGAAATAGATGTGGACTTAAGATTAAACAAATTTCATTATTTTGTATTGTTATTTTGTTGATTATTTCTACTCCCTATTCACATTTTTCTATAATAATTAAACCTTACTTTCATATACCTATTCCTTCTCCCTGCTATTACAAATTATAGGATATGTCCAAAAGCAAAAAAATTAGAATAATTTTTATTCAGCATTCAGTAATAACCAAAGTACAACAATATTTGTTCTGTATGTTCATTGCCAATTATTGTTTTGTAGTCTTAATTTTTTAATTTTATGTATTTTCTAAGTTATTAAGTAGTCTTCTAAAATGAAATAATACAGATAAGTTAATATATGTATGTATTTTAGCTATACTGGTATGATATGCTTAGTTTTTAGCCAAATGTATATGCATGTTTAAAAAATTAAGGTGAAATTATTTGATTAAAGCACATGAACATTACAATGTTTTTGATGTACAGTGTATTTCAGAAGGTGTCTCATGATGTGAGGTGATGCTTTTATATACAAGTGCAAGTACTGTTAAAAATTACTGCATGGTTAATACTGTTACGTTGTTCAGTTGGATCAGACCTTACTCTTTTTCACCCTGTAGTATGTGGTGGTATGCAGAAAACATGATAATAAAGTGTTGCATACTGGGGAAACTGAGGTGTTGATTGCTCTGCTCTGTATCACAGGCGTGGCCGCGCCACAGAGACTGCCAAGAAGATCATTATTTTAACTACTTTTAAATTCTTGTTTTAAGCTCTGAGTTAGAGCATAGGGTTGATAAGGTCTTAGGTTATTTCTTGCATTTTGTGTTATTACAGTTTGTTCTAGTATATTGTCAATCTGTGAAATTAATATACTCTACTGGTATTGGACATTTCATTGTCCCTGCACTTGTAATTAGACATAGTGTTACATCTTGGTGGCTAAGCATATTCTTAAGGGTAGAATTGCTGGATCACAAAATAGGTATACATTTAGTTTAATTAGGTATTACTGGTTTTCCAAACCACTGTAAAATTTTACACTCAGGTATGTGAGTGAGTTCCAGTAGCTCCTGATTTTCACAGGTATGTTATCTGCCACTTTTAATTTAGCCAGCCATCCTGGGGTATGCGTTGTGGTATTTGTGCAGTGTTTTGATGACTAATAATACTGAGAACATTTTATATGCCCTTTAGTTATATGTACAAATGGCTTTTAAAAACAGGATTAAACTTTTGTTTTGAGATATCACGTGCAGTTGTAGGAAATAATAAAGGTTCCATGAATTTTTAAATGCAGTTTCTGTCAGTGATACTATCTTGCAAAATAAATGTACAACAAAAATACTGCCACTGATACAGACAAGATGTGGAACATTCCCTTACGGCAAAGATTCCGAATTTTACCCTTTTGTGGATGGACTCACTTTTTTCGTACTCATTGTTTTCCCCTTTATCTTCATTCTTTATTTCAAGAGTGTTATATAACAGAATCATACAGTATGTCATTCTTTGTGATTAGCTTTTTTCATTAAGCATAATCCTCTGGAAATTCATCAAGGCTATTCATACATCACTAGTTTTTTTGTTGCTTATTTTATCTTTTATAGGAGCACTTTTTATTAGTATGTTTGCATTGCATGATAAATAGATTTATGAGGTAATTGGTACATATACAGATAGCAGCTTTTTATTTCGTCTTTCCTTTTTCTCTTTTCCATCTTCCCCCATTCTCAGATCCCTTCTGTCCTTACAAAATCTTATCTTTCTCTTTCATATCTTCAGACTTTTTTTTTGATTCTTAAGTTGTTTATACTTTGGTTTCATATATAAGAGAAACCATGTGATATTCATAATTGTGTATCTGATTTATTTCACATGGCATTATGGTCTCAAGGTGTAATGACTCAAACTTACCCTTTTTTATGAATGATAAGCACTGTGTGCATATGCCACGCCCCCACCAAATAAGACGTGACAAAATAGGGACTGGGGTCCCGGGCGAAAGACCCCTGTGCTTGAGGCTTGAGGCTCCCCAGGCCTAGAACCTGAGTTGAATATGCTTCGCCAGGAGGCGCAGTTAGCCCAACAGTATGTAAAAACAAGCCGCTTTCTCCCTTCTAAACTATTCTGTTTTTCCCTGTGAACTATTCTGTGCTTTCTCACCAAACAAAAATAACATAAGCAGAAAACACCTTATTAGACATAATAGTCTCAGCTAAAATAAAATTAACATGGCCACCTGACAAAAATACATCAACAAATACAAAAAAATAAATTAATGTTTACATAAAATCTATGGGAACAAAGTTATAGAAATAACAAAGATCCATTTCCTTAGAAAAGTTGTGTACAAAACACACTGATCTACAAAGATTTTTATGGTCATGGAAAAATCATCACTGTCTCACACGACCTTACACAATGTCAAAATGATTAATCACTGCTCTGTTTCTGTTCTTGTTTTTTCCTTAAACTTTTGTCAACCTATAACAATCACCCTTATTTTACAAAGCCGAAAAATCATATATAAAAAAAACACAAAAGACCTAGTAAATTTACAACAACATCACAACCTCTCTTGTGTTCGTGTGTTGTCTGTCCATTCCGACTCTGTTCATTCCTGTCTTCGACAATCCCAGACCCTACACCACGAACAGTTGCCGACATGCATATATTATTTTTTTCATCCATCCGATGGAAGCATCCATCCGTGGGCATACAGGCTTCTTCTAAACTAAGTTGTGATGATTTGTGCTGCTGTAAACATGGGTATACATGCTTCACTGTAATATGATGTCTTTAACTTTTTCAAGAAGGTTTGTACACTGACGAGGTATAGCTGGGTCAAATGAAATTTCTCTGTTTTTTGAGGAATTTCCATACTGATTTTCATAGTGGTTCTACTAGTTTACATTCCTATCACCAGTGTAGAAGTGTTTCATTTTTCCCATAGCTGTTCCATTCTAAATCCTGAACATTTGTAGGAACTAATGAGATAGAGGACTGAAGACCAAGAAGGAATTAAAAATGACAATATCTTATTCCTAATTGAGGGATATAATGTTGCTACTTGAGATAGAAATACAGAAGTCACGTCATATTTGGGAAAAACCATTAGCTGTACTTTGAATGTGTTGATTTTTGGGGGGCTTGTAAACATCTATGTTGACATGCTCAATAGAAATTTGAAGTATGATTTTAGTATTTGGGTAAGATTGGGAATTAGATGATGGACGATGTTGTGAAAAAGAGTACTTGTAGAATAAGTAGAGATCTGATGAGAATTTTCTAAAAAAAAGGAATAGGATTTAAAAATACAGTAAGAGAATGAAAATAATGCACTGACTGTTATAAAAACCTTAGAAACTTCTGTCTTCAAACTTCTGCCTGTCAGGGTCTATCTCAGAAAATTCAGAAAGGCCTTGTTGATGTCACTGCCTGCCCTTTTCCATCTTGTGTTAGTCATTCCCTCTATGTATTTCTATTATAGTTTCTTCTTTAGTAGTTTAGCGTTTACCACATTGCCTCTTTTTTCCCTTGTAGTGGCTGTCAAGTAGTGCTCAGCACTCAGAGAGCTTGAGACAGGAGTTCAAGGCACCTGGACTACATAATGAGCCCAAGCCTGGCCTGGAGGCCCTGTCTCAAACAACTAAAGATTTTATCTTACTTGAAGCTGGAAGATTAGATATTATTCATTATTATTTTTCCTGTGTATGGCAGTTAAATTGAAATAAGATGGTTAATTTCAGAAGCTTTGAGGTGGAGCAGGAAGAATTTAGACAAAGAAATTAGATTTGATTGTTGATTTTTTAGGGAAATTATTATCTCTAGAGAGATAAGAGTGTGAAAGGAGAGGTGTTTAGTTGTTTTTTTTTTGTTTGTTTCTGTGTTTGTTTTTGATACAGGGTCTTGCTTTGTAGTTCAGGCTGGCCCTGAGCTCAGCCTCCAACTCACATCACAGCAATCCTCTTGCCTCTGCCTCCCGAGTGCTGGGATCACAGGCGTGAGCCTCCACGCCCGGCACTGTGGTGTGTGGTACTGGTTGCTGCTGAGGTGAGTCTCCACACCCAGTATGGTATGTGGTTACCGGGGATCGAACCTGGGTCCTTGCACTTGCAAGACAGGCGTCAGAACCACTGAGCTAAATCCCCAGCCCTGAAAGGAGAGTTTTATAGTCTTCTTTTTATTGTCAGTTTTGTATTTTCTTATATAATGTTACCTTGGTTCATAAATTTAATTCTTTCCATGATTCTGGTCACAGAGTTTGTTATAGAATTGTAGAAAGAATTAAGGTTGTCAACCAGGGTACCACTGTACCTTCTTCTTCATTCTAATTATATTATTCTAACCTTGACTCCTTTAATAACTGTTTTGTCATGATGGAAAAGTCTTCTTTCCCATGACCTGTAAGCATTCCACTGTGCATCCAAATCGAGATCATATCCTCTTTTGAATCAAATTTCTGCCTGATCCTATATTAAACTCAATACTGGGCCACATCAACTGGACACTGGATAAAGAAGATGTGATTCTGTTATAGAATGGAATATTATTCTTCCATAAAAAGTGATAAGATTGAGTCATTTGTACTCAAATGGACCTACCTTAAGGACATACTCATAA
This sequence comes from Petromus typicus, assembly GCA_004026965.1. Classification (NCBI taxonomy): domain Eukaryota; kingdom Metazoa; phylum Chordata; class Mammalia; order Rodentia; family Petromuridae; genus Petromus; species Petromus typicus. Next base: position 35,499 of record PVIR01008730.1, read on the forward strand.
ATGAAATGAATATGTCACAGATGTTTAAATATCTATCTTTTCTCTGATATGAGAAAATGAAGATGTAAATGAGTTCTAGAATATGTAGTAGATATTGTGAAATAGAAAATATTCAAAAGGAAATGGGGTGTAGGGATAAGTAACAAAGGGAAAAATAATATGATGGTAACAAAAAAAAGGAAACAAAGATTAGGTATATGGGGGCGGATGGTTGTAGAGTGGGTAGGGAAATGGGAAAAAATGAGAAGTCATGTCACACAGTGGTATAAATTCTCAATATTGAGTGTGATCATGATGTGTATATATAATGTACCAATAAAGATTCAAAATTTTTAAAAAACTCAGTGCTGGGCAAAACTTTATGAGACTATGTATTGTTAATATATAATTATTATTAAATATTTGTACCCATATCTTCAGCATATTAGTTTTCAGTTTTACTTCTCATAATATTAAGTGTACTCAATAATTAGATAGCATATATTGATTTTTATGTACCATTAATTAAATTTTGTCAGAGCTTTCTAGATTTTAAGTCTAGATTTCACCTTTAAAATTTAATTTTAACTTTAATCTAAATGTATACAAAAATGTCTATTGAAATTTAAGATATGTTATAGACTGATTTTATTTTATTTTTTTTAAGTAAAGATTCCTGGCATAGATTTTTGCAGTCAATTATCTAGGAACTTGGGTGTGTTTCTTTGTAGCACATGGTGCTTACCTGTATGATTATTATTATTAATTTTTAATAATATTATTTTTAGATTTCTTTCCACTTGTGGGCTCCATAAGACTAGAAATCATTAATTGTATTTGTTACTTTTGTATACTTAGGTTCTTTTTGGTCTCACAGTAGTCATGTTTGAATAATTAAAGGAAATAATTTTTATCCTGGTTTCTTTCTTTTTTGAGTTTATTGGTACATATTTTTTTTTTCTTTTTTTTTTTTTGGGTTTTTTGAGACAGGGTCTCGCTTTGTGGTTCAGGCTGGCCCTGAGCTCAGCCTCCAACTCACATCACAATCCTCCTGCCTCTGCCTCCCGAGTGCTGGGATTACAGGCGTGAGCCACCACGCCCGGCACTGTGGTATGTGGTACTGGTTGCTGCTGGCCAGTATTGTTATGCGGTTACCGGGGAATCGAACCCAGGTCCTTGCGCTTGCAAGACAGGCGCCGGAACCACTGAGCTAACTCCCCGGCCCCTTATTGGTACATATTACATATACATTATGATCACATTCAACATTAAAAATTTGTGCCTATACATGATATATCTTGATTCTCATTTTTTTCCATTTTCCCTGTCTACCCTACCCCATTCCTTATATATGTGTGTATGTATGTATATGCATGTGTATATACATACATATATGTGTGTATATATGTACCTATACATATACATATATATGTATATATACATATGTATATATTAACATATACATGTGTACATAGATGTATGTGTATATATGTGTATATACATGTATACATATACACATATATGTATATATATGTATATATGTATATATAGATAAGTTTTTTTCCATTTTTAGTTTTACTGTTAGATTTTTTTTCTGTTACTTCTTCATTCTCCACTACCCTTGTTCATTCCCTTTGAACATTTTCTTCTTGTTTCACAGTATCTATCATATATTCTTGATCTCATTTATACCTTTAGCTTCTCATACTAGAGAAATGATACAGTTTTTACAGATCTGTGTCCTAATTATTTCACTTGTGAGTGTGTCCTCACGGTACATCCATTGGAGTGTAATTGAGTCAATTTTATCATACTTTATGGCTGAATAATAATCCGTTTTATAAAAAAATAAAACCCATGACTTCTTTATTTGTCTCTTGATAGGCATTGGGCTGTTTCCAAGATTTAGCTATCACAAACTGAGCTGCCATAAACATAGGTACACATGTATAGCTGTGCTATATGATTCTTTTAATTCTTTCATGTATATTTCCAGCAGGGAGATAGCAGGGTCAAATGGAACTTCTCATCCTAGCTTTTTGAGAAATCTCTACACTGATTTTTACAGTGGTTGCACCAATCCACATTCCCAGCAGCAGTGCAGAAGAGTTCCTGTCTCTCCACAGTCTGGCCAGCATTTGTTTTTGGTTGATTTCTTGATAGTAGCCATACTTTGTGGAGTGAGATGTAATCTCATTGTTGTTTTCCTCTGCATCTCTTGAATGACCAATGATGTTAAATATTTCTTCATATGTTTCTGAACTACCTTACTTCTTCATCTGAAAAATGTCTGTTCATTTCAGATGCCCATTTTTGGATTGGGTCTTTAAATTTGCAGGAACTGATTTTTTAAAGTTCTTTATGTATTCTAGAAAGCAGTCCTTTGTCTGAGGAACAGCTGGTGAAAATATTTTCCGTAGTGTATGCTGTCTTTTCACTCTGTTGGTGGTTTGTCTTGCTGTGATGAAAGTTTTTAATAAGATGAGATCCCAGTTGTTGATTACTTCTGCTAGTTCCTGTGCTGCTGAGGTTTTGCTCATAAAGTCTTTTTCTATGCCATTGTCTACAAGAGTTCTACCTTAATCTATCTTCCAACAGGTTTAGTGATTCTGTTCTAATATTTAGGTCTCTAATTCACTTTGATTTTAGTTTGGTACATGGTGAAGGACATGATTGGCAAGTTGAAACCTACTTTTCCCAGAACCATTGATTAAAGAGCCTATCTTTCCTCCACTGGGGTGTTTGGCTCCTTTTTCAAAGATGAGGTGGCTTAGTATTTCTGGAGTTGTTTCTGTATCTCTAGTGTGTTCCATTGATCTACAGGTCTGTTTCTTTGCCAGTACCATGCTGTTTTTATCACAGTGCCTTTGTAGTATAGTTTCAGGTTGGGGATTGTGATACCCGTTCCATATACTTGTTGCCTAGAATCGTTTTTGTTATTCCAAGTCTCGTGTTGTTCCAAATGAATTTTTGGATTATTTTCTCTAGCTGTGTGAAATATGCAGTTGGTATTTCAATCAGGAAGTTATTGAATCTATATAGTAGTTTTGGCAGTATGATCATTTTGAAAAAACTGGATCTTCCTACCAAGGAGGGAGAGATGTCTTTCCATTTCCCAGTATCTTCTTTGATCTCTTTTTTCAGTGTTCTGTATTTTTCAGAGAAGAGGTCTTTCACTTCCTTTGTTAAATTGGTTCCTACATATTTCATTTTTTGGCTGCTATTATGAAAGGAATTGTCTCCTCTGTTTTTCTCTCAGTGAGTCTGATTATTTGTGTATAGAAAGGCTATTGATTTTGAGTGTTGACCTTATACCCAGCTACTGTAATGAACCTGGCTATCAAGTAAAACAGTTTTTTTGGCTGAGTTTTTGGTATTTTCTAAGTAGAGTATCATGGCATCAGCAAATACTGACAGTTTAACTTCTTCCTTTCCTGTCTTTATTCATTTTATTTTATTTTCTAATTGCTGTGGCTAATGCTTTCAGCACTATATGAACAGCAGTGGTGATAGTGGACATCCTTGCCTTGTTCTTGATTTTAGTGTAAAAGATTTCAGTTTTTCACCATTTAGTATGATGCTGGCTGTTGGTTTTCATAGATAGCTTTTATCAGATTGAGGTACAGACCATCTATTCCAGTTTTCTATAGAGTTTTAGTCATGAATGGATATTGCATTTTGTGGAATGCCTCTTGTACTTCCTTTGTTGTATTTGGATTTTGTCCTGGACTCTGTTAATATAGTGTCTTACACTGATGAATTTGTATATATTGTACCATCCTTACATCCCTGGGATCTACCTAACTTTGTCAGGGTTTATGATCTTCTTGATGATCCTCTGTATTCTGTTTGCCAGTGTCATATTGAGAAATCTTGCATATATACTCATTAGGGAGATTGGCCTGTAGTTTTGTTTATTTGTTGGGTAGTAAATGCTTTGATGAATAAATTTGGGTCTTGCATCCTTTTCAATTTCATTAAAGACTTTGAAAAGTACTGGCATTAGCCTTCTCTAAATGTCTTACAGAATTCGTCAATGAAGCCATCAAAACTCGGACTTTTTTTGTTGGTAGGTTTTTAATTACATTTTCAATTTCAGTGATTGACATTGAGGTGGTTAGCATTTTTGTATCTTTTTTGTTCAACTTTAGTAGTTTATATCTGTCTAGGAATCTGTCCATTTCTTCTCTGTTTTCTATTTTATTGGAGTATAGGTTTTTAAAGAAGGTGTTGACTGTCTTCTAGGTTTCTTCTGCAACTGTTGAGATTTCATCTTTTTTCATTCATTATTGCATGAATTTTGGGCCTTTTCCTGTTTTGATAAGATTGGCTAAGACTTTTTCAATTTTGTTTATTCTTTCAAAGAACCAAGTCTTTGATTCGTTGATTTTTTTTGGGCGGGCAGGGTCTTGCTTTTTGTAGGTCAGGCTGGCCCTGAGCTCAGGTTCAAACTTACAGCATTTCTCCTGCCTCTGCCTCCTGAATGCTGGGATTACAATAGGCATGAGCCACCACGCCTGGCACTGTGGTATGTGGTACTGAATGCTGGTGGACATGAGTTTCCTCACACAGTATTGTTGTATGTGGTTACGGAACCCAACCCACGCCCTTGTGCTTGCAAGACAGGTGCCAGAACCACTGAGCGAAATTCCCAGCTCTCATTGATTTTTTTATATCATTTTCTTAGTCTCCATTGCATTTACTTTTCCTTTTATCTTTATAATTTCCTCCCTGTATGAGCTTTGGGTTTTTCTTGCTGTTCTTTTTCTAGGTGGTTCAGGTTAAATGATACATTGTTTATTTGAGCTCACTGTTTTCTTGGTGTGAATATTCACTGTTATGAATTTTTCTCATAGCACTGTTTTCATTGTGTTGCATAGATTCTTGTATGTTGTATTATTGTTGAATTGTAGAAACTCTCTTTTTAATTTAGTCAATTAAAGAGTTATTTAAGTTCAGTATGTTATGAAGTTCTTGAAATTTCTTTTGCTATTGATTTCCAATTTCAAGGTACTATGGTCTGAAAGTATATAGGGGATAGCTTCAATTCCTTTGTATTTACTTAAACAAATTATATGAACTAACATGTGGTCTATTTTGTAGAATGACTCATGTGCAACTGAGGAGAAAGTATATTCTGATTTTGTGGGATGGAGTACTTTGTAGATATCTATTAGGTCTATTTATTCAAAAGTTTGATTCAGTTCTAATATTTCATTATTGAATTTTTGTCTAGTTGATCTATTTGTAACAGTGGGATATTGAGGTCCCCCACTACTATTGTACTGGTGTTTATTTGGCTTTTCATGTCCATTAATGTTTGTTTTGTATAGCTTGGATTGCTAACATTTGGTATATATATTTATGAACGTCATCTCCTCCTCTTCTATTGTTCCCTATAGGAGAAGGTATGACCTTTGTCTCTCTTAATTACTTTTGATTTGAAGTGTTCTTCGTCCCCAAGTAAGATAACCACTCCTGCTATTTTGCAGTTTCCTGTAGCATGGAGATTGTTTTCTATCCTTTTACTTTCAGTGTATGGATTTTTTTTTTTCTTCTAGTTAAGTGTGTTTTCTGAATACAGCGTATTGTTGGATCTTGCTTCTTGATCTATCTGCCAGTCTGTTTCTTTCAGTCGGTGAATCAAGGCCATTAACATTGATGGTTATAACTGATTATGTGTTTACTTATACTTGTCATCATATTTTTATATAGTTGGTTCTTTCGCTATTATTTTCCCCCTTGCCATTTAATTTCTTGTTTTGCCTGGTAGTTTCATTCTGTTTTGTCTCATGGAGTTGTGAACCTGACTGTCTTTTTCTTCGACATTGCTTAGAAGTTTTTGTAATGCGGGTAGTATTCAAATAGTGCAATCAGCATTCTTTATTGTGGAAATATCTTATTTCCCCATCGATTTTGAAGAATAATTTTGCAGGATACATCAGGTTAGGTTGGAGGTTGTTTTCTTACGGGGCTTGACGTACTTCACTCCAGGCTGTCTTTGATTTGAGAGTTTGTGTTGAAAAGAGTGCTGGATTTCTGATGAGGTTTCCTTTGTATGTGATTTATTTTCTCTAACTGCTTTCAGTATTTCATTCTTCTGTTGTGTTTCGGATATTGTGACTATTATATTGCCTAGGTGTGTATTTTTTTTCTTTTTTACATCATGCTTAGTTGGTATCCTGTATGCCTTACTTAATCTGTATGTCAGCTTCTTTTCCCTTGCTTGGGAAGTATTTTGCCATTACATCCGTGAACAGTTTATGTCATTTGCACTGTCTTCTGTTTCTTTATTTTCTCCAATCAGTCTTAAGTTATTCATCTTTGCATCATTTAGCAACTGCTGGATTGTTTTCTCATGGTCCCTTACTATTTTTAAGAATCTTTACTATTCTCATCACTAACTGCAGTCCTGTGTCAGTCCTTCTATGTCTGAAATTCTTTCTTCAGATTCACTAACTCTTCTATGTAAGCTTTTTGCCACCGCTCGCGGCGTGGGGATTTAGGGAGCACTGAAGTCGGGAATGGACGGAGTCAGCGATGACAGACAGCACACGAACACAAGAGAGGTTGTGATGTTGCTGCAAATTTACTGGACTTTTTGTGCTCTCTTTATATATGATTTTTCGGCTTGCAAAATAAAGGTGATTGTTACAGGTTAACAAAAGTTCAAGGAAAAAACAAGAACAGAAACAGAACAGTGATCAATCATTTTGACATTGTGCAAGGTCGTGTGAGACAGTGATGATTTTCTCATGACCACAAAAATCTTTATAGATCAGTGTGTTTTGTACACAACTTTTTTAAGGAAGTGGACCTTTGCTATTTTTTAAATCTTGTTCTCATAGATTTTATGGAGCATTAATTTATTTTTGTCAGGTGGCCATGTTATTTTATTTCAGCTGAAACTTATTGTGTCTAACAAGGTGTTTTTTGCTTATGTTATTTTTGCTTGGTGAGAAAGCACAGAACAGTTCACAGGGAAAAACAGAATAGTTTAGAAGGGAGAAAGCAGCTTGTTTTTACATACTGCTGGGCTAACTGCGCGCCTCTTGGCGAAGCATATTCAACTCAGGCTCTAGGCCTGGGGAGCCTCAAGCCTTAAGCACAGGGGTTGTCCGGCCCGGGACCCCAGTCCCTATTTTGTCACGCCTTATTCGGCGGGGGCGTGGCAGCTTTTGGTGGCGTTTTTAATCCCTTATTTCCACTTGAATCTATTTATTGGATTTCATTTGCTTTCCATGCTGGGATTCAGTCATGCTCCAGACATCCTCTATATTTTTTATGTATGTCCTTCACCCTGATCGTCATCTGTGCTATTATTTGAGAGATTATTTCTGATTTCATTTTTCCAGATCCTCTTCTGCTAGTTCAGAGAGTCCAGGTGATTGTATTTCAGTGCGGTCCATTTCTTTGGTCTCTGTTTTTCCTTTCGGAGATTGGGAATTTGGGGTTTGGGCTTTATTTGGGTTTTGTTCTCATTTTGATTTTTTTGCTGTTGTCAGTGTGTCTAATTTAATTTCTGGGTTAATATCTATAAACTGCTTTTCGCAAGTATCTTCCTTGCTAATATTTAGAACCTTACAAAATGATTTCTTCCTGGGTCATCTTCCAGATGTCATTGGCCCTTAGGCTTCTGCGTAAGTTCTTGCTCTACCCCAGCACTCACTGCACAGATGAAGATTCCAGGTCTGAGTCTCACGGAATAGTCGGTGAGAAGTCAGTGTGTAAGCACTGTTAAAATGGGGCTGAGCTGCTTGGTGCAGGCTTTTCCCAGCCGAGGTCCCTGTGCCCCTCCGGGCCTTCCTGCCCTCATGTAGATTCCTGGCATGGTCTCGTGACAAGTAAATGATGTTCCAGTGGGACAGAGCCACTATCTGCTGTGTACTGTACTGCACTTAGATGGAGATTTTAGGCCTGAGTCACAGAATGCTTTTGTGAGAAGTCAGTGTGTAAGCTCTGTTCAGGTGGGGCAGAGCCACTCAGGGCTTGGCCTTGACCAGTTGCAGTCCCAGTGCTGCCATACTCCTTACTGCCCAGATGCAGATTTCAGGTTTCTATTACTGAAGTTGTCCAGTAATAGTACACTGATAAAATCTGTAATGTGATTTTGTTATAATACCCATTTTTATTTGGATTATAATCATTTTTCCATTTAAAACATATTTCATTTTTCAGTTTATTACTTTTTAGGGCATTGCAAATACAAAGTTACAAAATAATAAAACTACTTTGGTCATATGGTGAGTAAGCTCCATGTTGCAATTTTTTTCATTGTGTATTTTAGCCTCAGTAAATTCAAGTGCCTTATTTTCTGTTCTGGAAATTTTATTTTTATACTGCAGCCAATAAAATGTCATAGTTCTACTTTTTATTTTGCAATATATACTTTTATTCAGTAAGTTCCACGTAAGAGCTGAATTAAGTGGAAACATTTGGTTGGATTAAACAAAAAAGCTTTTTTTCTTTCCAGATTGCAGCAATTCTCCGGAAACGAAAATTTGACTATTATTTGTACAAACTGCTTCCTGAGATCCTACAGTCTGCTTCATTTCTGACTGCTAACGGGGGCTTCTATATTACTTTCTTTTGCCTTTTAAGGTTGGTACCTATAATCATCCCTAGAAATTAATACGAATTTGTTTGTTAAAATAGAAACTAGCATGTTTACATAATTGTTGTGGAGGTAACTGCCACAGTTTAAACTGTGAAATGACATTTTCTATTTTAAACCTGTGAAATGGCATTTACCTGAAACATAGTACTATAAAAAAAATAGTTACCGGACTGGGGATTTAGCTCAGTTGTATTGTGTCTACCTCGGAAGCACAAGGGCCCAGGTTTGATTCCTTTTACTGTAAGAAAAAATAGTTACCAAGGGTTATAGAAGCAAAGGAGGAAAAAAAATTTGCTCAATAGCCAATGATAAAAATAGTAATAATAATAATAATAAAGCAATAGTTGTAATACTGAGCAGTGTTTTCTGAGTATGCACTGTGTGCCTTGAATGGTGCTGGGGAGAGAGATGAATTTGGTTTGAGCACATTGAATTTAAGGTGGGACATTTGGATAGAGGGTGGGCCAACAAGGACACTTCTCTTTGTAATAACTGAAGTGACCAGTGAGGAATTTCATATAAAAGTGCCAAATCTGAATTTCAGGAAAATACTTGGAAAATTCTACTCATGGACTCCTGGCTTTGGTGCAGCTTTACCAGCATCTTATCTAGCCATTCTAATTGAAAGGAAAAGCAGGTAAAATTCTACATGTCTACATATTTAATAGAACTGGTTACATGTTCCTCTCTGAAACTAGACGTTTTTTGTCTGTGCTTTTGCATGTCACTTATTATAGTACAAGGATGAAAAATACTTTCAGCTGTATTTTTTCTTTTCTGCAGATATTTTCTTAAATTTTTTACAGAATTAGAAATATTTATTAAATATAAAAATATAAAGATATTAGAAAGCAATAGTACTTATTAACTTCTATATACTTAAAAATTAGAGTGTTAGGGCTAGGGATTTAGCTCAGTGGTTCCAGTGCCTTCCTTGCAAATGCGAGGGCCTGGGATTGATCCCCGGTAACCACATACAGCAGTACTAGGTGTGGAGACTCATGCCCACCAGCAATCGGTACTACTTACCACAGTGCTGGGCATAGTGGCTCATGCCTGTAATCCCAGCACTTGGGCGGCAGAGGCAGGAGGATTGCTGTGAGTCAAGGCTGAGCTCAGGACTAGCCTGAACTACAAAGCAAACTGTCTCAAAAAACTTAAAAAAAAAAAAGAAAAGAAAAGAAAAGAAAGCTTATGTAGATAGTGATGGGGTTGTAGGGAGGGCAGGGGAAAGAGAAAACATAAGAATTATGGTGTGTCAGGGCTGGGGATATAGCTCAGTGGTTTCGGCACCTGTCTTGCAAGCATAAGGGCCCAGGTTCAATCCCAGTAACCACATAACAATACTGGATGTGAAACTCACCCCAGCAGCAATCAGCACCATATACCACAGTGCCAGGCGTGATGGCTCACGCCTGTAATCCCAGCACTGGGGAGGCAGAGGCAGGAGGATTGCTGTGATGTGAATTTGAGTCTGAGCTTAGGGCCAGCCTGAACCGCAAAGCGAGACCCTGTCTCAAGTAACCTTAAAAAAAAAAAAAAAATCATGATGTGTCATATGTAGGTATAAATTCTCAATGTTCAATGTGATCATAATGTATGGATAAAAAGTACCAATAAAATCAATTTAAAAACAAACTCACTGATACAAATTCTCATTGTTGAGTGCAATCATGGTTTGTATATGTAATGTACCAATAAAGATTTCAATTAAAAAAAACAAAAAAACCCCCAGTTATCACAATTTACAACTGAGAGTTACAATCATCATTCTCTCTCTCTTCTTACTTATTGGCCAAAAGCAACAATATTACTTAACACAGAGATGACATTGTCATAGACCAGGCACTGTTCTATGGTTTTTTATACATATACTAATTAAATTACCTGAAAAAAAATTATTACTATTTCCACTTTTCAGGTAAGCAATAAGCTACATGCGTGACACAGTAAGTGGCATAGCCAAGCTCTAGACCAGGTGGTACAGCTCAGGATCCGCATGTATATACCATGCCTACTGTCTTCTCAGATGGCATAAACGGTGTTTGTGCCATTATTAACTTGATTCTGCAAAGGTTATAACATCTACCAGGTCTCTGAATTCAGTAATTCTGATAATCCAAAAATATCATGATGAATCCAACAGAGAGAAGATTTAGATAGATTATGTAGTCTTTCCAAGAGTACATGAAAATGGCTTCAAGTAGTTTAAATATTAGGTTATCTCTTAAGATTTATTAATACTCTTAAGGTGTCCATAACTTTCATGAGTACTTTTATAAACAAAAGGCTGAATTGGAAACAAATGTACATAGTTTCTCAAAAATAAAAATAATTATTCATTGGATGGTAAATCTTCTCTTATGCAGATGGTAAATCTCTTATGCAAGATTTAATTTCAATGTTTTATCTAATTGAACAGTTTACAAAAATTTACAGCATTCAGAAGAAGTCACATTGACCTGGAAAATTTCAGATTCGTGAAACTTTTTTAAAACAAGTTGCCTTAAGAATAATAACTGGTACATGGTTAAATGATAATATAAAATTACTACTAATTTTCTAAGGTGTAAATAATGCGGTTATAGAAAAGAGCATTTATTATAATTTGCATATGGTATTATTCTGGAATGTTGGTTTCTCTACTTAAATCTGTTCATTTCTGTGATGCTTTTATTGGTTAAATCATTTAGGGGTATATGTGTATTTCTTCATGATAAATTGAACCTTTTATTAATGTGAAATGTTTTTATTTGGCTCAGATAATGTTCTTTGTGCTGAGATCTGATTTATGTGATACTAATACACATATTCCAGTGTTCTCATGCTACTGTTTGTATAGAATATATTTTTCTTTCTGGTCCATTTCAAGTATCTATATCTGTACTGAAAATATTCTTTTTTTTTTTCCCTATGTGATCACTTGAAATGTTTATGTCCAAATTTTAAAAGCTTTCTTTTTACTTTTGTTTAGATTTATTCTCATTTTTTGCCTCTAAATGAGATTTAATCCATTAGTATTTATTTATTGATAAGACTAAATTTAGGCTGACATTTTATTATTTGTTTTGTGTTTTCCATTTCTGTTTCTCCTTATGTCCTTTGCAGTAAGTTTAAAAACTCCATGATGTTTTTGAATAGTTTTTATTCCATCCTTACTTTATGAATTATAATATACATCTTTAATTTTACAGATCCCTAGTATTGTTATTTTATTACCTCACAAAGTATAGAAAACTGTCCAGGTCTGTCTGTGAGGCTGCTTACTATAGAAAATTTAAACAAATTTCCACTTTTTCATTGAATACTAATATTGTTTCAAAAACAATAACATCATATTCAAAGCAATAACTTCTTAAAGCAAGAAGTTTCCTGGAAATGAGATGATAACATGGATTTCAGTTGCTAGTTTTTTCCTGTTTTATGTTCACTTTTGGTAGGTGTTTTTGATCTGTTTTCTGCCTTTAAGGGAGCATTTCAGTAGTGTTTTATTCTTAGAAATATTGATTGTTCATGCCAAATTCTGATGTTAACAATTTTGACCTATTCTAAATATTAATAGAAGTGTTTTTATTGTTTAAAGACTTACAGTTTCGAATCTAATTTTATCTTCTTTATAACTGTTGTCACATGCATCCTGAAGATGAATTAATCTTTTTTCTTATTTATTTTTAAATAATTGAATTTTGTGATTTATGTTGATTTAGTTCTGTTCCTTGTTAGATGATGAAGTAGGTAGTGCTGGGAAATAACTCTGTGGTTGGTTCTTCTTGTTAAGAGTTCTATATATATATATATATATATATATATATATATATATATATATATATATATATACACCTATCAGTATAATTCCTGATTGGGTTTTATTAAAAATCTCTAAATTTTAGTGTGTTTTTTTAATTCTAAAGTTAGTGAAATTTTGAAAAGCCAGCTTTGTATTTTTTTCTTTTTTGTAGTTAAAATTTGTGACAGAGAAAAGCAAATGTTTTTACTTTATCTCTGTATAAGTTGCTTTGTAGTGTGCCTTGTTTTAGATCTGTAGAAGTTAACATAATGACTTAATTTGCTCTGAAAAAGTTTAGCTTGTTACAAATTTATATTATGATTTTTTTCAGATGTCAGCATTACAGAGGTTGAAATTGTGTGTATTATAAACTTACTCCAATTTCTTTTCGGCCTTTTTGCCTGAGATCAAATGTAAATTTATTCCATCTAGTGCCAAGAGGAAATAGTAGTACTGAAACTATGTTTTTTAACCCACATCTTCATTCTTAATCCCCCTCTATCTTTTGGTCCCCTTTGATTATAGTTTTTTTAAAAAAGCAGTTTATATTTATACCTTTAACTCACATAGAGTATCAATAATACGCTGGTAGAGCTGGTCAATAGGCAGCTGGAAATGTGATTCTATATTTAAGGGAAAAATGTTGATGAAATAAAATTGGAAGTTTCCTTCCCATAGGTGGTTGTTGCAGCTCTGGTATATAACAGTCATAGTCATTTTTCTGTAAATATCACTAATATTGTATTTTATTTATTTATTTTTTTTTGTTTTTTGAGACAGTTTTGCTTTTTAAGTTCATGCTGGTCCTGAAATCAGCCTTAAACTCAGTAGTTCTCCAACCTCTGCCTCCCAAGTGCTGGGATTACACACATGAGCCATCACACCCAGCATTGTGGTATGTGGTACTGATTGCTGGTGGGTTTGAGTCACCACGCCTGGCATGGTGGTATGTGGTTACCAGAAATCTAACCCAGGCCCTGTGCTAGCAAGGCAGGTGCTGGCTGGAACCACTGAGCTAAATCCTGGGCCCATCAGTAATATTTTAGAAATAACAAAAGAAACTTTCTGGGGGACTAACAATAGTTAGTCCATGATAACAATAGTTCTAATTTCCATGATAACAATAGTTCTAATTTTTATACTTCTAAAATGATTCTTTCTCTTGACTCAAGATTAAATATGTTTTGTATGCACTTGTATAATTAGTTTTTCAGGAGGCATTTGAGATGAGAATATAACTTCTGCTTTCCATCTATATGTATGTGTACATATAAAAATATATGTTGATATACATGTTGTTATATGGTTGAAGATTGATCTATATTCATAAATATATCATCTCTAGTGCTTTCACTCTTTTTCCTCCCAACTTTCCCCCCCTCTCAAATCCATTCATCCGTCCCTCCATCTCTCCTTCCTTTCCTTTTCTTTCTAGGTGAAGCATGGTTTGCCAGCTAGTTACTGATACTTAGTGAGAGGGGCTGACTTAACTCTTAATCTCATTGTTGTGGGGTTCTGAGAAAGCTTTGAAATTGTTTCTAGCGTAGTTTAAAAAATTTGTGTCATGAACTCTGATCATAGTAATTGAACAGGAAGCATCAGTGACATTTATTTTTTCCATAGGAGTGCTGTTAAGATCTATTCTTTTGTTTCCATTTCTGGAAAGTCCTTGTTTATGGATCAGAAAGAAGTTGTTCTGATGGATTTTGTCTTGTAGAATCGCTATAGTATTTCCTTTGGTATTTACTTATGTTAAAAACTGCAGTATGTTTAAACATGAACATGGAGTAAAATATTGAAAATTCTATATTTACTTCAAACATACTCAGGAATCAATATATTTTTTTGTATTATATTATAGTAGTTATATAACTCCAAAACAGATATGACAAATGAAGTATATAATATAGAAATCAAAGAATATGGGCTGGAGATTTAGCTCACTGGCTCTATGCCTGCCTCTCAAGTACAAGGTCCTGAGTTTAATCCCTGGTATAGGTACCAGGAAAAAAAAAAAAGAATATGTATTGTCAGTATGATCTATCAGTTCTTAGTGTCATCAAGTTTCAGTGGAAAGACCTTACAGTTTTCTAATAAGTTTATTCTTGTGCTATATACTACACGTGATAGAATATGATCACAAACTTTGCTTTAGACTGAAAGTTTATTTCATTCAGTCTTATGCTTTATGAAATGCTTATTCCTCATACCATAAGGGAATATTGTATGTTTTGCTGAAACATTTTGACAATTGGAAATGAATTACATCTTAAAAGATTGCCTCTTGAATAAAATTTCTTATAATTGGAACATTTAGGAACTTTCACGTTGATTTTATATCCATCTGTAGTTTCTCTTTACTTGTAGAACATATAAATATTTCATATGTTTATATAGGATATACAAATACTTAGAATTTAGAAGCTACATTTCCAATATACTCTGTACTCCCATTTCTACTACACTCTTTACTCCCATTTCCACCATAGTGTATTGGGAATGTCACTTCTAAATTTGAAGTTATGAAATGTATTACTTAGTGTCATTTAGAACGCTGAGGTTGGTTAAGGAATATGTATATTAAGCTTTAAAATAAGCACTACTGTTGGTTGATTTATAATGATGTTGGCAGGTAATGCTTAGAATTTGAGCAGAATGGAAGAATAATTTCTAATAAACTAAACTTTTATATAAAATTTAATATTTTCCTAAGGAATACTGATACTCTGATTATAGAGTTAGTTCTTCTAGCAGTGGTTCTTAATTTTTAAAGTAATACCTCCATGCACACTCACGTAAATTTTATATGTAAGTGCAAGAGAGATACAGCCTCCTCAGAGAGAAAGAACAAGAGAGGACAAAGTTATTCATGATTTGAATCAAATTTCTTATTTGCTGAATTTTACCAACCTTTTAGTCTAGTGATTCTCAGTAGGATGGGAATATATATGCATCAGAAGTTTGAAAAGTTAATTATTGTTCTTCTTGGCCCCAGGACCCTTCTCTAGCCCTGTGCAACCCTCCATTCTAAGCAGTACTTTTTCTTCATTCCTTTTCATGGCTGTAGCTGTAAAATTTTATTATTTTTGCAGTCCTAGGGATTGATCCACAGCCTTAACAATGAGCTATATCTGCAGGATTTTTTTTTGTTATGGTTGTTTTAAAGATTTTTCTCTTTTGCTTGGGTCCTGCTGAGTTTCCCTAGCTGTCCTTGAACTCAAGATCTTCTTGCCCTACCTTCCATAGTGCTGAGATTCTAGATATACACCACCATGCCTGGGTTGTAGCAATGTTTTAATGTTACTTAGTTTTCAGGTAGGATTTGCTTACCACTTGCTTTTAAATTTAGATTAAATATAGTCAATTATTAAATAATAAAAAGGCACTTAATTAACTTATATGGCTCTTGTGATACTTAACAGAATTGAAAAAATGATCACTGTTCTGATATTTTACAACTGTAAAATGATATTAACGTAGAAGATGATAACATTGTAGCAGTGAAATCTAGTCAAAAGAGGATGATCATATAATCTAGTCTGACTGATTTTTCTTTATGTAATTTATTTAAACTAAGTAATATTGAGAAATCTTTGAATTAGTCTTTTAGAAATTGGTAAGATTGGAATGGATTAGTAAGAACACTAGAAATTATAGAAAAGAAGATATAAAAAGGAACTTACAGATCATCATACCATTAATTTTAAGATACCTTTTGGGAAGTATGAGGACCCTATCTTTGTTGAGATAGCTTAGGATCTGCTAAAGAGAATGATTCCCTGGGAATTATGCCACAGTGGACCCAGGACCCCCCTTACCCTGCCAGTTTGAGTAGATCCAATTATATTTTTTACATGGGTGATAGGTATTAAGTATTTAATTAATTTTTATGTTAAAAAGCATCAGTAGGTGACTAGTCTTGTCCCTTCATTTTAATGGCAGAATGACTGAAGGCCAGAGAAATAAAGTTCACTAGGATCCTGACTTTCTAACTGCAGCTCAGCACTATTCGATTAAATCACTGCCTTCATGGGGCTGTAGGAATATTAAAACTTTTAGCAGTTTTCAGTAATGAACAGGAAAAATATGTGAGCCTGAGATCAGAATATTTATGGACAATATTAATGTATACATCTGAAATGACAGTTAAATGAAAGTGATTTCATATTGGTACTTGTTTTATACATATGTTTTCTTTGAGTATTAAATATTTTCATTGTTCATGCTCAGATAAGTTTTTATAAGTTTTAGAGTTCATATATGAACTTTCCCTTGATCTCTTAAAGCACATCAAAGACCTACCTTCTTGGTAAAAAATAGAATGTACTTCATTTACTTCTCATTGTGCAGTGTAAGTGCAGTTAAATAAACTGAGAGCAGAAAATTATTTTTGGTTGCTACCTAAAGTTTTATTAAATAAGTTTGTAAAGCGAGTATTTATAAAACTTGTGTTTGTCTTTACCATTAAAAAGTTTACTTTGTGACTTTTTAAGAATTAAATTAAAATCAAGATCACCTAGTATGATTTTTAATGACATCTAGTGAAACGAATAAGTGATAGTGTATAAAACCCCCGTTTTATTGTTCCCCCAAAATTATATTCACTCATACTTTTCTGGACTTCAGTTTTTGGTAAAATGAATTTGTTAAGATTCTTTGTTACTAAATGTGGTTGTTAAGCATAATTGTATTAATTTAATTGGTTTGGGAGCTGCTAGAAGATTAATGAAACACACATCTGGATGTGTCTGTGTGGGTTATAGAAGTGTAACCTTGAGGACTGATCCCTTGTCCCTTCCCCTCTAGTACTATTTTCCTCTTCTGTTTTCTGGCCACTGTTACTTATCCACTGATAATATGAGCCAAATTAAACCTTTCATCCTATAAGTTTGGGTGCTGGATATTGTATCTCTATTGAGAAAAGCTGAATAATACAAAACATTTTACTAAGGGTGGGGTCATTGCTGTCACTATACCTGTAATTAGAATTCAGTATTCTGACTCAACAACTCTTGCATTCTACATGCCGGGAAAGCCAGTAATATGTGTGTGATGCCAAGCACTGTTACCAGTTCCCAAAGTGGTCAGGCTACTGTGGACCAAAGCAGTAGTAGCCTCTAAGTGCCTCACTGGCAGAATCAAATCCTGGGGCAGGCCCAAAAGGTTTATACTTTTGCACCTCTGAACTTTCAGTGAGTGGGGTTTAGCTGAACCGTGTGGTTTAGCTTTTGGAAGTGGCTTGCAGAAGGACTGTGGAAAAGTTTGGAGGAGACTGGAAAAACCCTCGAACAGTAGGGTGAACTTTTTAGTGCTTTCAGTGGTAATAAATAGCTCACTGTAGCAACTGGCCATAGGTTTACCTTCTCTCTCTAGGATGTTGTATACTGAACTTGAAGGGTGATTATAATCAGAGTGTAATCAGAATGCTGATAGCAATTCAAATAGTGATGACCTGGTTATGAATGAGGACTGTACTGGGAGATGAACCAGAGGCCATGCATGTTACATTCTGGCAAAGAATTTATTTTTGTTTTGCCCCTGTCCTAGAACTTCTTATGAGGATGAATTTAAAATTGGTTGACTAATTTATCTCACAGAGGAAGTCAAGGCAGTCTAATATTCAGGCGGTGGCATAGGTACTACAGGCTGGTTTAATCAGAATTATAGTGAGAAACAGGAGTAGAAGTATTTTAAAAGATACAAATTGTGTGAAAAATTGGATCTAAAGCAAGGATAGTTGCTGTAGAGATTAGTTCCAATAGAAGAACTATTAGTACAGGAACAAGAAGAAAGATGTCTTGAGGCTATCTTAGGAGTCAACTAAACCCCACTCACTGAAAGTTCAGAGGTGCAAAAGTGTAAACCTTTTGGGCCTGCCCCAGGGTTTGATTCTGCCAGTGAGGCACTTAGAGGCTACTACTGCTGTGGTCCACAGTAGCCTGACCACTTTGGTAACAGTGCTTGGCATCACACACATATTACTGGCTTTCCCGGCATGTAGAATGCAAGAGTTGTTGAGTCAGAAAAGCTTCCACTAATTTTAAAGGAAACCCTGGATGACTTCCTGAATAGAACTCCAGTAGCCCAAGAAATAAGAGTAAGAATCAACAATTGGGGCTTGTTAAATTAAAAAGCTTCTGCATAGCAAGAGAAACAAATAATGGAATGAAGGGACAGTCTACAGAATGGGAGAAAAGTCTGCTAGCTCCTCTCCTGATGGAGGATTAACACCTTGAAATTTGTGGGGTTTTTTTCCTTTCTTTTTTTGAGATAGGGTCTCACTGTGTAGTTAAGGCTAGACTTGACACACTGTGTAGCTCAGGATGACCTTGAACTCATGACAGTCCTGCCTCTGCTTCCTGAGTGCTGGGATTACAGGTGTACACCACCACTCCCAGCTGGAACATTAAATTTGGAGAGTCTAATTTTTTGGAGTTTTTAATATATTCTGGATATTAACCTGTCTGAAGAGTGGCTGGAAAAAATTTAAGAAATCCAGATTGTGACATGAATTTATTGAGGTAAAAAAATGACATTATATTCCATTAAATGAAGCAGATTACAAAATAGTGTATCATTGCCTATTTTTAGATTTTCAATAATGTATTAATTTATAGAGATATTAAGGACAGGAATAGTATTATTTAACTGTCTTACTTTGTCTCTGAAAGTGAAAATCTAGATACATTTTTCTTTTTTAGAGTACTTTTTAAAAACATGTTATAAAATATTCTAAAGGAAGGAGATCAAGAATTGCTATAAATGTATGGGGTGATAGATAATGTTAATTATCTTGATTATAATAATTTTACAATGTATATGTATCTAAAACATGTTGTGCGCCCTAAATATGTATGATTTTGTCAATAATACATAAAATACAATCTATTTAGATCCCATTATTATGACTCTGAAAATTTAGTTAAGCACAATCTACTGATTTTTCTTAAGACACCAATCCCTCAACTCATAATTCTTTCAGAAAATAATAATCCAACTGAAGCTGAATCTTACTGTATTTCTTTTTAAATTCTTTTTTTACAGGAGAGGGCTACTCACAATTTATATGGCCAACTTGGTAAGTAATACTTATTTTTAACTCATTTTTTTCACATTCTTTTTTCTCAATTACATTTCCTTTGTAAAAAGGAAAAATCACTTGAATTTGATAACATTTTCTACCTGTATTTTGAAGGATAGACTTTTGGGAGGAACTTATTTTATAGTGTATCTTTCTACCTTTGAATTTAAGTTTAATATAGGGCTTTTATCTTTAGTATACATTATTGTATCATGCCTAGACTAGGATGAATTATACATCAATACTTATTAAAGAGAAGGATTTTTTAGTCAAGAGGGCAAATTATATTGAGAAATTTATTTCAAATCATATTTTGAATATACTTATCATACTACCTCACTTTATTTGGCTATATTAGCATTATATTATTGATTAAAAGATGCAGAGATTGAAAGTTTGATGTTTATAATACTTGGACATGATTCTGTTTGAAATGAGTATGAACATTTCTGTCTTGCCACTTACGGTAGTGTAGTTAGAATCTAGAAAAATATGTAACTGGTAGAAATTATCTACTTTAAAATTAGATATAATTTTAAGTTACTATAAGATTAAATGCCACAAAATGAAAAATTAAAACAATTAATAATCTTTGCTATACATTGTATTATATAAAAATATAAGTGTTTGAAATAGCTGTTATACTAGTTTCTTTTAAAAAAAATCTCTAAAACATATAACTGCATATTAGGATGGATTTGAGTTTTAATATATTTTTCTAGTCATTCAAATACTTTTCCATGCTTAACATATGATACTTACTTTAAAACTGAAGTACTGTATATACTTAACTTTCAATTATGGTAACTTCTAAAGTTTAAGTTTTTTTTTTCTTGGTTTTGAGTGTAAATTTCTGGGCTGGAGATCTTTGACTTTGATATAATCAGAATTTGAAAATGTGCTTAAAATATTATATTTTAAGAAAAATTAATTTTTTGGGGGGGATGGACAGGGACTCACTTTTTGTAGGTCAGGCTGG
>PVIR01008731.1:0-55768 GCA_004026965.1 Petromus typicus
TCCTGGACTTGCCCTCCTAGAACTACCTGGGTCCACTTCCTGTCTACAAGATCCATTCTGCTAGCTGGGGGGAGAGGGAAAGCGCTGGGATACCCATCCTTCTGGGAAGAGACAGCTGGAGGTACCCTAGGACCTACTTAGCCCCCACCACCTCGCACCCAGCACCTGGTGTACAGGACATGAGTGTCATGACATATATGTGTGGCATGAGTATGAATGTTTTCCAGGCCCCTCTCCCAAGGCCATCGGAGGCCTGAGTGGTGTCACATTCTCTGCTCACACCATCCCACCCCTTCTCTTTTCTCCATCTTTTCAGAAATTGTGATGATTTAGCTCCAGGTTGGTAATGAGAGCCAGCAAAGGCCTGGGTTCAGGCACAGGTGCCATTGGGGTTGAGCATGGGGTACCTGCTGTTGCTATGATGCCTAGGTGCATGGTGGGGGGACTTGGAGCATCTGTGTCAGCTGAAAGGGCCTTTTTGGAGCTAATGAAGGAGTCATCCATCCTTCTGGCCCGTGACAGCAGTGTAGGGGTAGAGGGTCTTGGGTAGGGCGGCAGACTTCTCAGACATCCAGGCTGTTGAGAGCCCCACAGGCACTTTGTTCTTGGCCCTGCGAGGCTGGCTGGAAAGTGCATCTGCAGGAGGCGACTTGGCTCCCTGGCACTTCCTGTTTTTCTCTCCTGCCTTCCTTGCCATCGTCTTCCCTTAGGCCCAGGACAAAAGTCAGACCTGGGGCGGGGTTGCCTGCTGTGGGGCCCTCCGGCTTCTGCATCGGGGTTTAGTAGGATTAGAGTGTTCGGCCGTGGGGACAGGTGTTTCCTTTATGCTCTGCCCGAGGGCTAGAAAGAGCCTCGTCAGTAAGTGCCATGTTCGGTGGGGGTCTCCAGTTCGGGGTAGCTGAGAGGCCGGGTTTTGTTAGGTCCTTGTTTTTACATCTGACCCTGGCCAGCTGGAGCGCCTTACTTTAAGCACAGGGTAACAGCTGACATAACAGAGTGGGGCGGACTGAGCAGGCTGCCCTGGCACCCGCTCTCCTGTGGGGCGCCCGGGGGGTGCTGGGGGGGAAGTTGTGGGGATAAGAGGATGAGCCTAGTGGGGCCCTGAGGCTGTGAGGCATGGCTCTGCTGGGCCCACCAGCTGTCTGCCTGGGCGAGTGGGCTGCATGAGTGGTGCATCGCTGGGCCAGGGCCCGGGGAGGGGGCTGGGCAGGTGCCTGAGTAATCCCCTGAGGGCACTGCATTCAGACAGCTCTGATCACGTTCTTGGCCTCCCCAGGTCACACAGAACGAAAACCAGAGGCCCCGGCTGTGCACCATTGAAGCGTGTCATTGTGTGACTTGGAGGGTGGGAGGGAGGAAGGGGGCTCGGTGCAGCTTCGCAGCGTTGAGGGGCCACCACTCAAGCACCTAGGTCTCCCTCCCCATCCCCCTGCTTCACTGAGCTGACAGAGCCTGGCCTGGTGGCTCCTCCCACTACATTATCTGTCTCCCACTTCCAAAGCTATATGATGGCCAAGGATGGTGATGGGATGCTGGGCTGGGGGATGGGCGGCAGCAGCCTCCTCAGTAGCTAATGGGAGATACTCTAAGCTCTGAGGTCAGCACAGCACACCTGTAGCCAGCCATCAGCTCCTGCTGGGCTGAGAGGATTGGATTTTACCCTCAAGTTTCTTTAAAGTCATGGTGTGTGTGGGTGATGGTCTCCCCAAACGTGCAGGTCACAGTCCGGTCAGGCTGCTGACCTCTTGGGAATGCATATCCTGGACCTCTGGCCTGTACAGTTTTATTTTCTTTTGGGGAGTGTCCATGAGACAGAGGCCCCTGCCTGGGGGCTTGGCAGAGGGTGCTTCATGTGGGTGTTCAGGTGGACCTAGTCACCACTGGACAGGGGAAAGGCCTTGTGCTTTGAAACCCAGCTGGCATGTTCCTAGTGGTGATGCTATTTTCCATGCTTGGTCATGGTCAAGGAGGATAAGTAGCAGGTTGGAAATTATACACCCTGGTCTAATCCTGATGTCACACTGAAAGGGGAGTATTATAGATACACACATTCACACATGTGGGCATGCAGATCTGTGTGGAGATAGGCTAGACATACATGGATGCACACACATGCTGGGATGCATAGAGACACATATGGAGACATGAGCACAGATGTGGAGACAGGCATCCTTGAAAACATACATGTGCATGCACATTCAGGCTCATACAAGTGTCTGCACATATGTGAGCATACTCAGTGCTGGACCTGGGGCTGAAGGTACAGGCCATACCTTTTGGGGGGGGGGTGCCTTGGTCAGTTTCCAGGTACCCTGCGTGGAGAATAACTGAGCTCAGAGGACAATTTGGTGGGACCTGGAGAAAGGGGAGAATCTTTGTTTCATTTGCAATGTCTGTAGCTCTGACCACATCTCTTTCTGCTGGCTCCTGAGGTCTGCTGGGAAGGTTCCGGGACAGCTGTGGCTGAGCCTGAGGACTGAGGAAGAGTCTGTTCTTGCTCATCACTCCATGCTGCCTGCAAGGGGAGGTCCTTCCACCCGACAGTTGCTGCAGAGGGCTGGGATTAGGGGCAGAGGCAAGGTCCTTCTCCATCTCCAGGCACTTGTGATCTAGAGTTGGTCCCTACCGTTAGGGTCTTCGGAACTTACACAGGACAGTGTTTTGCTCGGGATCTGTCTTCAAGGTGACTTGTTTGAGTGAAGCCATTGAGTGCCAAGGCTAGTGGGCATCCCTGCCTCGTTCCCACTCTGGAAAGTGTGCCAGCCTCTCATTACCGAGGTCCGTGGAAGCAGTAGATTTCTGAAAAATGTTCCGTAGTGGTCTAAGGAGCACCCTGTCTAGTGCCAGTGCTGAATGTTCTTAACACAAATAGATACTGGATTTTAACAAATGCTTTTTCTTTTTTACTCATCTTTTGATAAGGCCATGCAGCTTTTTATTCTTAGACTCTTCCTGGGATGACTTGTATTGTTCATTGATTTTCAAGTGTTTAAACCTTTATTCTTGGATAAAAACCAATTTGGTAATGGTGCAGTGTTCTTTTTGTGTAGGCTTTGGCATGATTTGCTAAAATTTTGCTAAGAAATGTGTCTATTTCTGATCGTGTTAAGCTGGAATTAGTGCATGAATGGGGAGGTATTCTCTGTCCTTCTGAAGGGAACTGCACAATTGGTCTTATTTCTTCTGTTTGATGGGTTTTATTAGGAAAACTGTTTTCCTGAGAAGGCTGTTAACTAGACTTTAAATTCCCTCAATAGCAATAGTATATTCAGAATATCTGTTTCTTCCCATATTGGTATTATGTGTTCTTGAAATAATTGGTTCATTTCACCTAGATGTTAGGTTTATTGACATGAAGTTGTTCATATTACCTTATCTTTGAAACATCAATAGAGTTTATAGTGATGTATCTTATCTCATTCTTGGTGTTGATAATTCGTGCCTCTTTTTCCATTATCCATCAGACCAGTGTTTTAATTCTTTTTTGTCTAATGTCAGACATGCAGCTTTTGGCTACAATGAATTTTTGTTTTGTTTTGTTTTCTTGGTTTGATTTTTGCTCTGTTTTTTCCTATTTCTTTATTCTGTTTGGTTACTCTTTTGTTCCCCAGCCTCTGAAGGTAGAAACTGAGACTTCCTCAGCCTCATAGTGATTCTTATTGTCCCCCACATTTCTCCAAAAAGACTTCCAGTGCCTCTTCCAGGTTTTCACCCCTCAATTTCACCATATTCAATTTACTTTCTAACTTCTAAATTTCTTCCTTGAATGTAGGTTGTTTAGAAGTGTGTTCCAAACACTGGTATATTTCTAGATATCATTATATTATAACTTCTGCCCTAATTACTTCAGGGACAAAGAAAATGCTCAGTATGATTTCAGAATAGGGTCTTTTAATTCCAGAATAGGGTTTATCTTGGTAAATATTCCATTGTGCACTTGACAGCTGTCTGTTGCCAATGCTGGAAGGCTGTTTGGCAGTTATCACTACTATGGTGACAGCACTGTGCCTTTGTGATTTTTCTGTCTTGTTATTTTATCAGTTGTTGAGAGGGTAACAGGGCCTCCAACTGTAATTGTGGACATGTTCCTTGGTTCTTTCAGTCCTAGCAGATTTTGATCAGTGTGTTTGTTGGGTGCATTCCCATTAAGGCTGCTATGTCCGCTTGTTGAAGTGACATACTTATCATTATGAAATTTCCACCATTACCCCTAGAAGTTTTCTTTGCTCTCCAATCTGATTGATCTGGTATTAACTTAGCCATTCTGAAATTCATGTTAGCATGCTGTATCTTTTTCATTTATATTATTTGTAATTGTCTCCCTCCCCATATATATTTGTTTGAAACAGGGTCTTGCTATCTAGGCAAAGCTGTGCTTGGGGCTTAGAATGCTCCTGCCTCAGCCTCCTGAGTGCTGGGACTACAGGTATGCACCACCACATCCAGTTTAAATGTGTTCCGTTTTTTTTTTTTTTTTTTTTTTGAGACAGGCTCTCGCTTTGTAGTTCAGGCTGGCCCTGAGCTCAGCCTCAGAGTCACATCACAGCAATCCTCCTGCCTCTGCCTCGCGAGTGCCGGGATTATAGGCGTGAGCCACCACGCCTGGGACTGTGGTATGTGGTACTGGTTGCTGCTGGGGTGTGAGTCTCCACGCCCAATATAGGAATGTGGTTACCAGGGATCAAACCCAGGTCCTTGCGCTTGCAAGACAGGCACTGGAACCACTGAGCTAAATCTCCAGCCTTAAATGTGTTTCTTATATGAAGCATATAGTTCAGCCTTATTTGTGAGTCAAATTAAAATACTTTTCTCTTATTGGGTAAGGCAAGTATATATCTGCATTTATTAGTATGACTGATACTCTTGGTCTCAACTGTGTCTTAATGTTTTGTAATTATGTATATTTTGTTATTGTTACTGTGAGTAGTTTGCTAGGTGTGTATTTGTTACTTTTTAGAAGTACCTCAGTGTTTATAGAAGGCCTGTATTTTTGTTGTCACAGTTGCATCTACACCTCAATCCCTTAGTTCTTGGCTTGTGGGTCTGTATTGATGTTCTCATTTCCAGCTGCTGCCCACACTGACAGCAAAAGGCTTCCTCCCTTTTCTCTGTTATAAGTTTCCAGCCTATAAAGCGTGTGCTCCTGAATACTCAGAGAAGGAGGAGGTGATAAGGGTTTGGGAGTGCGATAATGAATCTCAGTGGGGGGCTCCTAGGTGGCCTCTCTGCAGGGGACAGGGATCTCTGTGATATGGTAAAGGACCAGATTGGGGGCTGGGAGTCTTGTTCCTGGCAGATGAGATCCCTGAGCAGAACCTGTGGCTGGCGTGGGTAGAAGCAGCCACGGAGAACCTAGCATGTCCAGAGCAGGGTCAGAGGGTAAGAGGTGAGGGAGAGTGAAGTGGGGATGTGGGGATGCTCCTGGGCTTTTGCACTGCACAACAGGAGCCCAGGGTGTGGCAAGGTGCGATGTGTCATGATGCGGGGTAGGAAGCCATACATCAGGCAGGTGTGAGGCTCCCACCGGAAGTTCGATAGCCCTGTCTCTGTCCTGCCACTGAGTAGGAAGTGTGTCTCATGTCAGGACCCCCCTGGACTGGTGGTCCGTGGAGGCAACACTCATACTATCAAGTTCTGTTTCTTTAAAAACAAAACAGAAGCAAGTGTGACATCATGGAGAAAATAAGGGAGGGTATGGGTGATGTGTTTGTCACATTATTTGCTGCAGTCCTATCTTTGAAAGATTCCATATTGGATAGACAAAGAAAGTCCCAGTATAACAGAGATGCCTCCTGAGCAGCTCACATGCCCTTTTTTAGACTTGTGGGTCCAACTGAGGTGTCCTAGGGGGACATATTTACATGTCTGCAAATGGCTAAATTCTGCTAAGATGTCTCAGGACTTTGCCAATCCCTTGGGGAAAAGATTTCTCAAGATAGTTTTGTAGGTATGTTGGGGGGAGGCTGGATACAATGACCCACTTCAGGGCAGTTCTGCTTACCACATCGCAGACAGGGGACTGTGTGCTCTCAACTGTGCACGCACACAGGCATCTCCGGCTCTGGCTGTGGGCTGTGTGTGTTCAGACCTCACACACACGTGAGCACACTTACACACACCTCTCATTTATGTTCCTCAAGAGGGGGTACTGCTTGACTTGGGGCAAAGTAAGGATATATTTGGAACAAACAAAGGCCCTGTTCCCCACCCACACCCCGACTCTCCCAAGCTGCTCTGGCTGAAGAGTCAACACTTTGGAGGATGTTTGGGGACAAGTGCTGGGTGTCTGGACAGGAGCTATTTCTTCACCTCAGGCTGCAGGGTGGGTGCCGGAGCAGTTCCTTTGGGGAGGGCAGTTGGGTGGGATCAGCAGGGCCGGTTCAAGTGGCTATTAGTCTCTGCTTCTCGTCCCCAACAGTGTGGTAGCTGTCCATCAGCAGGCCATAGCCCCTGCCATGCCACCACAAACCCTGTGTTACAGGGTTTCTCTGCTGCTCCATCAAAACCTCACAGACTGGAAGAGTCACCTTTCAGGTCACCAAGGCCTCAAATAAGGCCCTGTCTTTGGCTGTGGAGCTTCCCTTTTTCAGTTTTTCCTGACATTGTGCACTGGCTGGGCACCTCCTTCTTGGCAGCCTGCCTTCTGTCTCTGCTCGTATGGATCTGCAAGGACAGTCCAGGTTGTCCATTTTTTTTGAGACAGGGTCTCACTTAGTAGTTTAGGCTGGCCCTGAGCTCAGCCTCAGACTCACAACAATCCTTCTGCCTCTGCCTCCTGGGATTATAGGCGTGAGCCACCTTGCCCAGCACTATGGTATGTGGTACTAATTGCTGCTGGGTGTGAGTCTTCATGCCCAGTATTGTATGTGGATAACTGGGATCAAACCCAGGTCCTTGTGCTTGAAAGACAGGTGCCAGCACCACTGAGCTAAATCTCTGGTCCGGGTGTCCATTTTTATTTAACCTTAAGATTAAGAGCTCAGGTAGCGGTGGTCCTTGGGTACCATGTTTACCCAGTTAAGTCTTTTTTTTTTTAAGGTTTTTTGAGACAGGGTCTCACTTTGTGGTTCAGGCTGGCCCTGAGCTCAGTCTCAAACTCACATCACAGCAATCCTCCTGCCTCTGCCTCCCTAGTGCTGGGATTACAGGCGTTAGCCACCACGCCCGGCACTGTGGTATGTGGTACTGGTTGCTGCTGGCCGTGAGTCTCCACGCCCAGTATTGTTATGTGGTTACCGGGGATCGAACCCAGATCCTTGCGCTTGCAAGACAGGCGCCGGAACCACTGAGCTATATCCCCGGCCCTCCCCAGTCAAGTCTTGGCCAAGGCAGGTCCTGCTTGCAAAGAGCATCTTGACCTGCCTGAGCTCCGAGGCATTTCTAGTGACTGCTCTCGATGGATCTGAGTTGGAAATCCAGCACCTAGGATTAAAAACAAGAAGGACCATGTGCCAAGGCTGCTCTTCCAGGGCCCCAGGGCCCTCGCCCTGGCCTACGACCACTGGCAGGCAGTGAATGTGAGCAGGCCCATGTGGCCTCATGGTCCTGAGTTCTCCTTTCCATGGCCATTTGGGCCAGGCAGTGCCTTGTGGAATGGGGACTGTTGCTGCTCACCAGCAATACATGCCCCCTGTATGAACCCCACAGGGCAGCAGGAAGGAGCTCCTGTTACCTTCTTAAGGAGGGTCCTGTCTTTGCTGATGGGACGGCATGGATGGATGCTGGCCTAACAAGGCAAGGACCCCAGAAATGGAATTAAGTGGAGGCTTAGCATACCTGGGGCGTCTGGGTATGGTGTCTAGATTAGGTGTCAGCTAGCATTCTGTGTCAGAGGCTAGAGTGGTGGGCATTGAGGCCATACCTCCCCGGTTTGTCCTTTCACCCTTGGCAGTACTGGGCTTCCTTCCCCCTAGTAGTCCTATCCTTGGTTTTTAGGAAAGAACCACAGTCCTTTGGTGGAGTTCTTCTATGCCTGTGTCTGTCTGCTGGCTGTCACCTCAGTCCTCCTCCACTGCTTGGTGGAGGTGAGAGGCAGGAACCCTGACACCAGGAGCATTGTAGCCCCTTCAGTTCTTCACTGAGCAGCTGGAGTGCAGAGGATGGGGCTGGGAAGCAGCAGATCTTGGCTGCTGCTGCCAGAAGCTGGGTGACAGGAAGGATGGGGGTCATGGATGGGAGAGAGGGACTTCACTGGGCCTGTTGGCTGGCAGACAAGGTGGGCAGGCAGCATCGGGCTTAGCCCGGGCCAGGGTGGGAACAGGACTAGGGCCTTCAGTGTGAGGTTTGGATATTTGCCTGCCCCAGGCCTCTTGTAACACTCATTTCCTGGGTGTCTGGTCTGGGGCATGACCCAGCGCCAGAGCTGGCTTTGGGAGCTCAGGACATGAGTGAGGGACAAAACATCCAGGCTAATACGACTGATAGCCTAAAAGCCAGGAAGAGATAGGTGACGCCGTGGCTGGGCAGGGATCTGGGGATGGGACCGCTCTGGCTCCACTGTTGAGCCCAGGCATCTGCAGTATCAGCAGGCTTGGTGGGCACAAGATGCCGCAGGAATTTGAGGCAGAGATGTTGATTACTTTGTATACGTGTGGGGCTTTTTTCTTTTAATCTTCAAAAACTAGATCTTTGACTTAGCTTATCTCTCTTTTGAATAGATTAACATTTTAAAAAAAATTATCAGCTGTTGTATACATTTCTTAGGGTAGTCTTGTTTTCTGATCTCATGGCTTAGACTTAGGTCTGCTGAAGTCTTAAGTCACAGGGAGACAATTTTCCCCTCCTTTAGATACTGGGTTCAGTAGGTCCTGAGAAATGCATACAGTTTTAAAAACCACCCTGAAATCCAGATTGAGGATGGTCCCATCACCCCCAAAATCCCTCGGTACCCCCTGCTGCAGCACCTGGGAACCCAGCAGTTTCTGTCCTGTGCTCTGTCTTTTCCGGGTGTCACGGGAATGGAATTCTGCAGCATGGACCCCTGGGCCTGGCTTCCATCATTTAGCATAATTCGTCTGAGGTTCCTCCATGATGTCGTGGTCTGTATTCGGTAGTTTGTTTCCTTTTATTTGGAAAAGATACAATGTACCACAGTTTGTTTATCCATCTGCCCGCTGATGGACATGTGAGCTGTTTCGGTTTTCAGCTGTTATGACTTAAACTGCTATGAATGTTGCGCACAGGTTTTGGAGTAATCATGTATCTTCATTGCTCTCGGGTAAATCCCTTGGAGTGAGGTTGCTGGATTGTGGGCTTGATGCATCTTTCCCTTTCTGAGAAACTGTCACATGGGTGTGTAAAATGGCTTTCCCTCTGGTCACTGCTGCACAAGCAAGTGTTAGGGCTGCTGTGATTCTCACCATCACTTAGTATTGTCTGCTTTTTACATTTTTACTGTTCTAATTATGTTTCTAATCTGCATTTCCTGAAAGACTAGTGACATTGAGCATATTTGCCTTTCATGTATCTGTTCTGAGGAAATATTTGTTCAAGTGTGTGCTTATTTTAATAATTGGGCAGTTTGTCTTCTAAATTTTCAGCTGAGTTGTGTCCATATTTTTGGATATAAGTCTTTTATCAGTTCTGTTTTATAAATATTTTCTCCCAATCCGTGGCTTTGTCTTCTGAACGGGATTTTTCAAGAGAGCAGCAGTTTTTAATTTTGATGAAGTTTAATTTATCAGGTTTTTTTTTCCCTGTAAGGTTCATTTTTTGTGTGTTCTAAGAAATATTTGTCTAATCCAAGGTTACAAAGCCTTTTCTCCTGTTTTCTGTAGAAATTTTATAGTTTCACATTTCTTGTTTAGATCTGTGATTCATTTCAGATTTAATTTTATATATGGTGACAGGTACAGAGCAGGGTTAAATCTTTTTGCATGTGGTTATCCTGTTGTCCCAGCAACTTTTTCTTTCCATGGAATTACTTTGGCACCTTTGATGAAAATCAGTTGGCCATGTGTGTGGGTCCGATTTCTGGACTTTGTAATCTGTTCTGCCAGTAAAGTGCTGTCCTGATTAGTGTGACTTTTATACTAAGCCTTGAAATCAGGTCCTGTTAATCCTCCAATTTTGCTCATTTTCAAAAGTGTTATGCCCTGCCAGAGCTTTACCATTTCTCATGTAAATCTTGGAATCAGCTTGTTGGTTTCTTAAAAAAAAAAAAAAAAAAAAAAAACTGCTGGAATTTTGATTGGCATTGCATTGATGTATGGGTAGATTTGGGTCTCACACATGTCTTAATAATACTAAGCTTTCTGATCCACAAACATAAAACCTCTCTCCACTTACATATTTTTAAATACCAATCATGAATGCTTGGCAGTTGTCAGGACAAAGGACACATAGAATTTCTTAGATTCATTACTGAGTACTTTGTGTGTTTTGAAGCTGTGGAAGTGATACTGTTTTTTCAGTTTCGTTTTTAGATTGTTGCTGGGATATAAAAGTACAATTGATTTGTGTGCGTGCGTGTATGTGTGTGTGTGCGTGTGTGTGTGTGTGTGTGTGCATTGACCTGGTATCATGTGAGATTGCTAGCTTTACTTACTGACTCTAGGAAGGTTTTAGTTCATATATTTTTGTAGATTCTTTAGGGTTTTCTATGGGATGATCATATTCCAGATAAAGTCAGTTTTATTTTTTACTTTTCAATCCATATGCTTTTTAATTTTTCTTTTGAGTGTGCCAGCTTTGGCTTCTAGGTTGACATTTAATGGTGAGGGGACAGCAGGCTTTGCTGTCCTATGGCTGACGTGGAGGGCAGAGCATTCAGTTTGGAGACATCTGGCTATGGGTTGTGGAGGGTGCTGTTTATTAGGCCACATTCCTTTTTTTACTTTGCTGCAAATAGAGAATGTATAGAACGGCTGTTGGATTTTATCAAATGCTTTTTCTGCCTGTACTGAGATAACTGCATGTCTTTTTCTTTGTTATCTTACTAATCTGACGAATTGCGCTGGCTGACCGATGTTCAAGTAAAACAATCCTATATTCTTCCCATAAAACCTCTTGGTTAGGATACATTTAAAAATCCATATACTATATATCCACATTTGCTTCATTTGCCAGGATTTTGCAAAAGTTGTTTGTATCTGTGTCCATACAGGATGGCATCTGCGGTCTGCTTGTCAGTCACGTCTTTAGCATTGAAGAATGAGATGGGAAATGTCCCCTGCTCCTCCATTTCGGGGAGAACTTATGTGGAATCACTAGCCTTTCTGCCCTCAGTTGGGTAGATAGAACATGTGAAGTCATGCAAGCTTGGAGCTTTCTTTGTGGGAAAGTTTTTCATTGGAAACTTAGTAGATATGCAGCACTTTCCAGGTTGTCTGTTTGTTCTTGACTAAGTTTTAGTGTTTGTTGTTTGGATAGTTATTTGTACCCAAGATGTCTCAGCCCAAATTTAGAAACAAGACCATCTTAGGATGGGAGATCATTCCTGAGTGGTTTAGCGTCTGTAGAATTTGCAGTTGTTGGAATGCAGCCCTCTGCAGAGGGCCCATTGCACTTCCCTGAGTGAGTTCCCAGTAGGCAGCCGCCCCCAGCCCCCTCCCCACCCATGTGCTGCTGGCCCTCCACAGGCTGCCCCATAACGGTGTGGGTGGGGGAGAAGGGGACAGAGATCAGAGTTCTGCTCCCTTCCACCTTCGCTCCCCAGGAAGACAGCCCCTTCTCTCAGGAGTGAAATTCAAGGAGGAAGGCAGGGCCTCGGAGTCCATGACAAGTCTGCTTTTGTGTCTCTCGTTTACTGTGTAAACTTCAGCCTTGAAACAACACACATCCTTCTGAAGTTGTTCACATATTAGCTCTTAAAACAGCAAAATCCGTGCACAATTTCCTCTCAATCCCTTAAAACATTCCTGAAAGGTGGAAAAAAAACTGTTTAAATTCACCGCCTGTCATTAAAATCTCTCGATTTGCAGAGTGAGCAAGGCGCCCAGAATCAGTACACAGAGGAGATGGGCACACTCCCACACACGCATGCCAGCCCACACGCACGTGCACCATGCGACCTTCCTGCCCTGTGCTTTACAGGCCCCTTCCTCGCTGGAGACAGGCACAGCCCCTCACCCACTCTGCTGCAGGGAGCAGCGTCCAGAGCAGTGGCCTGAGCTCTGCAGCCTAACAGCATGAGGCACACTTGTCCCAAGGCCTCTTGCTTTGCTAAACTTCGAGTCTTGGGGAAATTCTTTTCTAGGACATTTTTAGAAACATGGTCTCCAAGCAGATAAAAATGCCCCTCCCCCTTCATCCTTTCTTGGCCCCAACTAAGGGAGCTGTGACTTTGGTGGGATTGGCAGCCTGCAGCAGTGGGGTCTCTTGCCTGAACGTAATTCCCTGTGTAACTGTTCTAGAAACTGCCTGCCTGGGGAAGATGAAGGATTTTCTTTAAATATGTGTAAAGCTGACTGCTAGTTGGCAGATGGTGTCTGCAGCCCAGAGCAGCCAGTCTCGGGGCCCCCTATCCCACCACAAATTGCAGGGCAGCCAACTTAGACCACGTCTGTACATGGAGGCCCTGATATGATTTGCGGAAGACTGCCATAGAGTGGGACCTAGGAGGGACTTCAGGGCCTGTTTTCCAGGCAGCCCTGTCTGCCGTTTTGACTATTTGGATCTCCCTACACACACCTGAGCCTTTGCTTCTCCTTGTTCTCCACTCAAAATGCCCCTCAGGTACTTTGAATTTTGTCTTCAGAGCCTGGAGTTCTCTGTGGCGGGGTTGGGGGCTGGGAGCTAGCTTCTTTGCCTTTACACAGAAGGAGAGGCCTTGTCTCACTCAAGACTGCAGGAATCTTTCCTGGGAACAGGGAGCTTCTGACCTGAAGCCTGGGTCCTGGGCATCTCTATAGACCATTGAGAGTCCTCTGACCTGGGCTTGGTGACAGTGTGGGTCCCCTGAGTAGTACTTGCTGCACCTTGCAGACCAGATATCCAGGATGACAGCACAGGCAGGGAAGTTCTTTCAGAGGCTGAGAAGGGGAATCTGTCCAGGCTTCTTGTCTTGTACTGGAGGCCACAGGACATCTTTGGAAATATTACCTGGCTACTACCTTTGTGTTCACAAGGCATTCTATGTGTATGTGTCTTTGTGCTTGAATTTCCCCTTTTTTATAAGGTCATTGGTCACACAGGTTTGGGTCACTACTCCATGTGACCTTCCCCATGTAACATCATCTTACCTATTTTTGCTGGAAACAGTCCTGTTTCCAAGATGGCCGCACTTTGAGACACTGTCAGGGTTGGAATGTCAACCCATGCATTAAAAGTGAGATACTTCAAGCCATAACCCTCACCTATCAGGGGATGCTTTAACTCAGAGGTCTTTAATCTTTAGCCCACACCCTGGCTCCCATCATGTAAATAAAGTTTTATCATCACACAGTGAGGTACACTCATAAATGCATTGTCTCTGGCGTCTTTGTGATGCCTGGTTGGGATAGAGACCATGTGGCCTGCAGAGCCTCAAGTACTTACTCTCTGGCCTTTGAGAAGAAGCTTGTTCTCAGTCATAAAAACAGGACTGGGGCAGGGCTCTGTTCCCCAGACATTGACAGAGGTGAAAGGAGAGAATGAAACAGACACACATATGTTCTTGTCTTACTGGGAAGAAAGCTTTTGGGAAATCACCACAGTGGAAACTGCTTTCAGATAAGAGCTGATTTAGTTCTGTATCTAAGGAGCTAGTGGAATGGGAAGAGAGCAGAGTGATATCCAGACTCAGGAGATAAGAAGGGAAGGGGATGGGCAATATGCTGATTTTCTAAGCAACTCTGAAGAAAGAAAGATGAAACAAGGCAAAATACAAATATAAAGATGGAACGAATCAAGTCACATGAATCCAGTTTTACATTAAATGTATGTGCCCTGAATTCTTTTATTAAAAGACAAGATCAGAAGAGTTTATTTATTTTTGTAGCACTGAGTTTAGAACCAAGGGCCCTTTGCAGGCTGTGAAAGTCCTCAACTACTCAGCTACATTACCAGCCTGTGTGTGTATAATACTGGGGATTGAACTCAGGACTTAGTGCTTGCCAGGCAGGTATACGGTACCACTGAGCTACCTCCTTGGGTCTGTTTTTCTTTTTATTTCTTTTTTAAATAGATGTATCACTCAGTGAAATTAAGTAGAGCAAACTGCCAGGTGTGGTAATGCACATCTGTAACCCCAGCACCTGGGAGGCTGAGGCAGGAAGAGCACTGCAAGTTCAAGGCCAGCGTGGGGTATATAAACAAGACCCTGTCTCACAACGACAACCCCCCATAAAGCCCTCAAAATAAAAGAATCAAGTAGCATAAATCAATAATGGGCAGCTGAAAAATAAAAGAATGACTAAAGTTTTTTTTTTAATTGTGTACAAAGATAGAAAAAAAGAAAAAAAAATCAATAAACAAAACCCCAGGAAGGACAGTATTATCCACATGGAGGCTCTTACAAGGCAAGTGTGAGTGATACACAGCTGTGGATATAGAGGAGGCCTGGTTATAAATGTTAAGGCGTCAAGCAGCATAAAACAACATTTAGTAGTATGTAAGGAAAAGTGGGTTGCATGTGATAACTTTGGGAGATTTTAATGCAACTCTTTCAGAGTAGAATTCTAGGAGATGTGAAGAACAGCAGGGACACGACTTTAAGATGTGGCCATTCCCCTAGTTTCTGAGTCTCCACAGTATCTGGAATAACCATTCTTCTTATCTACAGCTATGGAACAAACATCCTCACGTAGAGCCCTTTCAAGCAGCCAGCCCAGATCCCTTCTCAGGCGGCAGGCAGCCCAGGGCGGAGGGATGGGGTGGGGTGGATGAGTGTCCACTGCCGCCCTGGGCTTTGTTGGCCGGGGCAGCTCCACTTCCGAGATGGCACAATACTGGGCTGGAGGGTCCTCGGCACAGCCGTGTCTTCTGCATAGCTCCCTCACGGAACATTCCAGGAGACAGGAAGCACCAGGAAACGGCAGCGTCCTTTGCTGTCTTCTGGTTGCAAAGTCCCCATTCCGTGGGAGAAGTGGTGAGGAATGTCAGCACCGTGTTTGAAAGCCAGCTCTGTAATTCCGGATCCCAATAATAGAGATGTTTTGTTTCCTGATGCCCATGGGACACTGAGGAAACCAATCCTTTATGTGGCCATAAAAAAGAAAAGAAAAGAAAAGGGAAAAAAAAACCCTCTAGTTAGCCTCAAAACATTGAGATTTAATTGGCCATGTTCTCTGATCAACACCCATTCCCATTAGAAATAAGCTGTTAATATATTAAAAAACAAAACCCCAAACCAACCATTGTACTGTTCTGGATTAAGGAACAGTATCCTTAGTAAGTAAGAGAAAGGCAGTGAACTGGGGGATGAAGCCGGTGGCATGGGGAGTGACACAAAGTGTAGCCTTGTGTGTGTGGAAAGACACTTCCCGGCCCCAGGCAGGCTCCCACCGCCTCCATTTCCCCTCACCCACCGTGGGCCACCTACAGATACTTAGGTTCTCTCACTTCCATGCTGCTGTCTACACCACTTTCTGGAGCCTTCCTGGAAAAGCAAAAATCCATCTATTAAGTGAAAAAATAATAACGTGCATCCTGCGTTGTGCAAAGCATACACTGTGGAGCACCTCCAGGTAGTGGCTGGAATCAGTACTCTGGAGCTGCCCGGGGACCGCGTGGCTTTCACTTGGGCGGGCATTCAATGGGCTGGTCTGTGGGCTTCCTCCTGGAACCATCTGTCTCCGCAATCCTAGCCAGGTGTCAGTTCACCTTGGAGCCCCATGGCCTCCTCCTGACCTTGAGAACACCCAGGTGGGGAGGAAGGGAATTGCTAGTGCATGGGTACCCCCACCTCACTGGCTTATAGCAAGCTGGGTCCCAGGGCTAGAGGCACCTCATTAAACCACCTGAAATGCATGTAACTCTAGTCGGCCTCCATCAGGCACTGGCAGTGCAGTTACATGTGAAATTAAAATTACCGAGGGGCCTCGCTCTCCTCCCACCGTGGGTGGGCAGCCACTTTCAGAGACTGAGCCCGGAAGCATACAGTCCTGGGAAGGATTTGGCCCTGATGATAATGGGCCCAGGAATGTGCTAGGCCTGCGGGTGTGGTCCAAGTCTCTTGTCTTGACCTTCTCCCTTCTCCTCCCAGAGACACCCCCCCAACGCACGCCGTACACACAGGGCCAGGGTTCCCCACTGCCTTTTGCTTGGACCCAGTCCTATTAGGTATGTGAGTGACAGCATTAGAGATAAGGGGGCCAGTCTTGGAGCCCTGGAATGGAGCTCTGAGCTGGCAGAAGGAATCACCTGAGCCTTGGCATACGGGCACAGTTTGCTCAAGTAGCGTCCCAGAAACAACAAAATCACACTTTTGCTCTTTCAAAGACTGTTGAGTATCCCTGTGGAGTTTTCTGGGAAGCTTAGAAGGGGTTCTGTTTACCCTTTCCTGGAGCATCCAAGGCCCTGCTGGGCTGACTAGTGAGCCTGGAGGGCTGTAATGAGGTGATTGGACAAGGCTCCTGCTATCCTGGGGCATGGACACCAGGGGAAGCCAGGGAGGTGGACACAGGACCAGGGAAGAGCAGAAAGACCTAGACCTCAGTACCCTGGGAAGTCCTGGGGCTGTTTATACATGGAACACAGGGAGGAGCGATGGCCAAGCCCTGTGGCTTCAGCGTCAGGGAAGCTTCCCCAGACAGCCACAGTGGACACTGGGCCTTGTGCCACCTGCTAGAATGGTGTCCATGATGGGCAGACCAGACAGCAGCTGTTGCCCACTTGCAGGCCTTGGCTGCCCCATGGATGGGAATGCCCATCCCCATGGCAACTGAGCAAGCCTTGTAGCCTCTCTTGCTCGGTGTGGAGAATGGCCGCTGGACAGCTGGCAGGTGGAGCTGGTTCTCGGGGGAAAGAGGTTCTGCGCTGCCCAGATTTGCCCCCAGATCACAACTGCCCTAATGATTTGGGACGCTGAACAGCTGCCAACACGTGGCCTGTGATATCTGGAACCTGCTTCCTGCATGGGTTCTGCTGCTCTCTCCCCCAAAGGGGCTTCTGCCACTAGTGCTCTTGAAGCTCGTGGGCTTTCGTGGGAACTTGAGACTTGCAGGGGAAGGGCTGCTTCCTGGGTGTACTGATCTGTGCTCTGGGAGCCTCCCCTGCTCCTCTGTCCCTCCTGGGGACAACAGGGGCCTAAATGTCCTTTTGACTTATTTTATACCTTGGGTTGCCAGGCCTTGGGCAGGTAGGGGAGGGATCCACACTCAGGACTGTGGGCTGCGTGTCCAGTGGGCCCCAGGGGAATAACTGAGCCACAGGGATCTACACACAAGACTGACAGGGCTCAGCGCAGTCTGAGCAGTGCCCACAGCCAAGAGCCATGTGAGAGGAGGGGTGGCGGCAGGCAGGCCTCACTTCCCCAACAGGCTCTGGCACTGTCCCTGGTGTGGAAGACCAGAGGACAGCTGGACTCTGACAGTGTATCCTCTGCTGGCTCCTCAGAATCGGGGCAGTCCCAGGGCTTACCTGGGTCTGGCCTATGGCCCCCAGGTGCCACTCTGGCAGGGTAGAGAATGAGTGCTCCCCAGGATGGGCAGCCAGCATGGCCTGAGGGCTCCAGCTGTGCCCAGCACATGTCAGTGGGGGCCCATGGGCTCTCAGCACAGGCTGGCGGCTGGGAGCAGCTGGCCACAGGCAGGCCCCAGAACAAAGGGCGCTTTGAGCAGCCTGCGTGCCTGCACCGCGTCTCCGGCCAGCTGACCCCCCCGGGAATGCCGAGCATGGCGCTCTCTGTGGCTTATCGGGGTCCCACATGGAGTTGGAACAGCTGGCCCCAAAGCCTACTGGCTCGAAGACTGCCTGCTAGAGTCTGTGCTAGGGGACCACTGACCCCCATCAGCAAACCCTCTGGCTTCGGGAAGGGCCAGTGCACGTGTTTCCCTGTTGTGCACGTGGGTAAGACCCTCACCTCAGCTCCCGTAACACTCCCATTTTGGTGGGGGTCTGTGAAGGACCTGGTGTGTGCCTAGAGCTCTAGTGAGGAGTGTCCTAGGCCCGTGTCCCTGATCTGCCTTGTCTAGAGTGCACAGGCTACTAGGGAGGCCAGTGTTGTCTTGACCCTAGCTCTGCAGGCCTGCCCACCTGCCTGCCCGATCTGGGCTCCCAACCAAAAACATAGTCATTAATCCTCCACATTTAATCTTCTAGCCCTCTTTAAAATTATTACTTTATTAAAAAAGATAACAGAGCAATAACTTCAGAGACAATAAAATAGTCATGATCCGCATCTGTGAGGCTTCCTTATTATTTAGCAAACAAACAAGCAAAAGAAGTCATCCAAGGGTTCTGAGCACAGAGACCCAAGCTGGGTCCCCTGTGCCCTCCAAGCAGGGGCAGTTGGTGCGGGAAGTCCTTGGAGCTCTAAATCACACGGTGCCAGCAGCACATAACTTCAAAACACTTTGAGCCTATGAAAATCTCCCAATGATATGGATTTACCAAACGATAAAAATAAAACAATAGATAAGACAGTGCCCTGGTGACCTTCATCATTCTTAGTGAGTGATAGGTCCATAGGGATTACAAAATGCAAGAGCTGATGTGCAGCCTTTTCCCTTCTGTGCACTTGAAGTGGGAAACCCAGATAAGCACCTGCTCTGTTTAGCATTTGCTTCATCCCTATGGATTCGGGCCAGTGTGCCGCTGATGCCACTGTATCCCCTGAGCCTCACACATGGGTAGTTCGTATGGGTGATTGGGAGTGATAGGGGCTGTCATCCTTGGATTTAAGTTCAGTTCACAGTGTCTGTCTGCCAAGCGACAAGGTTTCAGTATGCACAGCAAAGTCTATGGTGGCAGAGTAAACTACCTTACTGCATCCCCATCAGGATTCAAAACCCAGTGCACGAGCCTAGCTCAACACACATTTTGTCAACATGCCATGAGACAGGACTGTGTCCTTACCATTGCCACCCTGCCTACCTGTGCACATGAACTGCAGCCCCTCTCCCTCGGGGACTGCACCAAGGTCGGAGGGGCACATTGCAGCTTGCAGGTCACTCATACTCAGCTCACTCCATGCTGAGCCAAAAGAAGGCTGAGGATTCGGAGTCAAAGGCCTGAGGGCAAGAACACGGGACATTCCAGGGCCACAGGCTGAGGTGTGCCAGAGAGTTGGGCCCACCAGAGACCTAACCAGAGGAAGAGGAGATACCCAATTTATGGCAATACACATATGTCATAAAATTCACCATGTTAACCCTTTTAA
Source organism: Petromus typicus (assembly GCA_004026965.1). Classification (NCBI taxonomy): domain Eukaryota; kingdom Metazoa; phylum Chordata; class Mammalia; order Rodentia; family Petromuridae; genus Petromus; species Petromus typicus. The sequence goes on from PVIR01008731.1 coordinate 19,241, forward strand.
GTTCAGTGCAGTTGGATGGTATTTAGTGCATTCACAGATTCCATAATCACCCCCTCAGTCTATTCCTGGAAGATTTTCACTGCCCCAAAAAGAGACCCATATCCATTAACAGTCACTTCTCATTGCCCTTTTCTAGCCCCACTTTCTAGCCCCACTTAGGTAAAATATGTGTAAAGTTCCCCATCATAATTAAATTATACTTAATTTATTTATTAAATTTTATTAAATTTATTAAATTTCTTTATTAATTCTTAATTCTTTATAAGTATAATTACTTATAAATTAAGTATAAATTTATAAATTATACTTAAATTCCATTTTTAGGTGTACAGTTCAGGGACACGAAGCACATTTGCTCTGTTATACAGCCATCACCACTGTTTATCTCCAGGACACTCTCATCTTCCCAAACCCAAGCTCTGTCTCCCGTAGACCCTGACTCCCCAGCCTGGAGCTCGCTCACCCAGCGTCTCCTAGGAGTGGGCTTACGGTATTCATCTTTCTGGTATTGGTTGATTCTACTGAGCATCACACCCTCAGGGTTTATCTGGGGAATAGTGTGTATCAAAATGTCCTTCTTCCTTAAGGCCACTTAAGGCTCCGGGGAGCGGGTGAACCACATCTTATTTGTTTCTCTTCTAACTGCAGGTAGCCCCTGTCTGCTGCTATGAATGAAGCAAGGAATAGGCCATGTCTGTCTCACATTCAGCCTTCTGTTCTTTAGGGTATAGACTCACAAATGGAGTTGCTAAGTTGTATAGTAATTGTATTTTGTGGTAGGATTTTATTTTTTTTTAAAAGACTTTTCTTTAGAGCAGTTCTAGGTCCGCAACAGAATTGAGTGGGTGGTGATTTCACATTTCACGTTGAGGAATCTCAAAGGTTTCCTGCGGTGGCTGTGCTATTTTCCATGCCCATTTGCAGTGTTTGGTGACAGATCTGTGCCTGCCTCTTATGTTGTTCTGTTCATGACAGGCTGTGCACACAATCTCCAGCCCCTCTGTCAGGTGTCCCCTCCCTGGGGATTTTGTGTGCCCTCTACGAGGGGCACTAGAACTCATGAGCACCTGAGGCTCAGCATTGAGGACTGAGCACCTGGGCTTCATGATGGCCAAAGACACGCGTGGAACCACGGCTTAGCATTCCTTCCAGGCCAAGTTCTCAGGAAACAAAGATGAACCAGAGTCCCTATTGCTGGATAGCCTGAGATTTGCTTGCGTGTTCCTTCCTGGTCCCTCCCTTCTTCCCTTACTTCTTCCCTTCCTCCATTCTTTCCACAGATTCATACTGAATGTTAACTAGCATGTGCAGTGTCCTAGGCCTAAGAATGGAACAGACAAGACCAATGTAGCTTCTCTTTGCTGGGTTCAGCCACTACTGCCAAAGCCTCTGTCCCGAGGAGGCCGCAGAGCTTGTGGGTGCTGGAACCCCTCACTCTCCCTGTGTAACCACTACACACATTCCACCTCCAAAGGATTCCAAGAGGAAGTCACTAGACTTTCCCAAATTTTCTCCCATGATTCACCACGCTTGCTTCAAACACAAGTTGGATGGTGTAAATGTTATTTTGTCCTAATTAATAGCATTTGGGAGCCACCATGGTAGTATCCAGCCACCCTCTCATTGTGGACTTCCTGGCAGGGAACTGTTAGGGGGCAGGGCCAAGCATTGCCACCATTGGACTGGAAGTCCCCTTTAGACCATGCTCCCAAGGGAGGACAGGCAGGGAGCCATCTGGAAGCAGGCCTGAGAAGTAAAATGCTCTGTGGCTTCATGGCTTTGTGGCTTTGCATAGTCCCTTTGCACATGTAGGGGTCAGTTTAGCCTCCTAACCCCACCTTCCCTGAGGGCCTTTTGCAAGCCAAGGCTGGCCAGGAGCTGGGTAAGTGGTTCCCAGGTGGCTGCATGCTCTGAGCATCACATTCTCTGAGCTCTACATTTGGACATTAGATTCTCACTGTTGCCCACTAGGATGGCTACTACTGCTGTCCACAACTAGAGAAACTGAGGCCAAAGTTCCCAAATCCATGCCTCAGGCATAAGATTCAGCCTTATATCTCCTACCCCTCTAGAAGCTGCTGCCTTCTGGGCTCAGGGTTCAGCAGGGTATAGTACAGCAGGATCAGCCACACAGGTACCTGTGAGGGTAAAGTGGCCAGGGAGTGCACGAGGCTTGAAGACCAGTCTCAGACTGCCATGGACAGAGCAGATGGGAAGGGCTTCTCACTTAGGGGCCCCAGGTTCCTGTGATGGCCAAGACTGAGTCTAGATTGCTAGATGGTGTGGCCAGCCCAGGCTTTGCTGCCACTGGCTAGCCTATGGCAGGCCAGCCACTGCTTTCCTCTCAGGAGGGGCTCCTGTGTTGGTCCCTGGGGCCCACCCTAGAGTGAAACATTGGTTACCTGTCATTAGGGCTTTGGGCCTCCAGAATGCCAGTCAGGGCTGAGGCCCCAATCAGTACCCTGACTTCCCCCTGTCCTGTTCCATCCTTTTTTTCCCTAACTATAACACTGACCATTGGCTGGACAGGCCTCAAGATGTTCGCTACTTAAATTCCACCTCACAGCTGGGCTCTGTCTGGCTGTAGAACCCCTCTGCCTAGCTGCTAATGGAGAGAGCTGATGGCCTTGCTTTCCTGTGGAACTTGGCTTTTGTACTGTTCTTCAATTGTCCATCATCTACTCACCTGCCCATCCAGTCATCTACCCACCTTTCTGTTCTTCTTTCTGTCTATTCGTTGTAATGCATATTTTAGCCTGTGGCCACCCAGTTTGCCCAACCCCCTCATTCCCCAGAGTCCTCTGCTTGAGGCCTGATCTGTACAGAGGGACCCCAGGGGAATTCTTTCAAGGCTGACATTACACGTGTCATTGGGCTCTTGCCTCTGCTGCCCAGCTCCTTCTCCTGGAGCTCACGTGCCTAGGCCCAAGGGAAAACCGGAGGTGGTAGATGCTGTGTCTGTCATGCACGGTGGGCGGGGCAGGTGAAATAATCCCACAAGGATAGATGCTCTCTAAACCCCACCCCCAACCTCAGAGCAAGTCCTATATTTGAACCCTGAGGGGTTCAACTTGGTTCTGGCTGGGGAACATTCTGTAAGCAGGGGAGGGCACTGGCACCGAGGTGCTCTCAGGCCTGCTGTGGGATTCCCTGGCTAATCGGGCCCTGTCTGGAGGGCAACAGCCCCACTGAGTGTCCATGGTTGGCAACCTCGCACTCCAGGTAGCCTTACATAGAGGCGTCTAGGGAGAGAGAGAGAGAGAGAGGGAGACCCAGGGTGTTACTCTGGGGGTCCCTCTGCAGAAGCCCCCAGTGTGGGATCCTGACTACCTATGGCTACCTGAGTGTGTCACAGCCTGGGGAGAACTCACCTTCCTTCTTCCGCAGGAGATCGTCCTGGTGGTGTTCTTTGGGACAGAGTATGTGGTCCGCCTCTGGTCCGCAGGCTGCCGCAGCAAGTATGTGGGCATCTGGGGCCGGCTGCGTTTTGCCCGGAAACCCATTTCCATCATTGGTGAGTCCCACCTACCCTACAGAATACTTCATCGACTTCTCAGACCTGGAAGGACCCCCATATCATGGCCACCATCGGAGAGGGTCCCCCAGTGACCAAGGGCTCACTCCCACTCTGCCTACCCACAACAGGGCAGGACCCCTAGGCCAGCAAGCAGTGAACCCCCATTTCCTGCAGCCAAGGGCACTTGCACACTAACATACTGCTAATGGGGTTTAGCCCTTCTCGGATTCTGAGAACCTTCGCTGCCCAGTACATAGACTGACAATGTGTCAGTCATCCTCGGTGGCTGGGGTTCAGGCCCGAGATGCAGGTTTCTGCTGGTCTGAGGTGAGGAAGCTGCGTATGTGCCACTCCAGAGGCCTGGGCCTCTCTGTCTTTCCGACTTCCCACCTAGCCTGTTTCCATGTACCCCCATGTGGGACCCTATCTCATTCCCCCCAGCTTCCCCCCAGGCAAGCTTCTACCCTGAGGGCGGGTGGAAGGTGTGCTGTCCCCATGGTCCAGCTGCTGCAGGTCATAACTCACTGTCCCTCCCCTGCAGACCTCATCGTGGTGGTAGCCTCCATGGTTGTCCTCTGTGTGGGCTCAAAAGGGCAGGTGTTTGCCACATCAGCCATCAGGTATGTTGGAGTGCTGAGCTCCCTGCTGGCCAACCCTCTTGTCGGGCTGGGAGGGCTGGCCTGCCACCAAGCCCTCTGGTCTCAAGCCCTCACTCTCCGTCCACTGATTCTGGGGTGCTCACCCGTCCCCACTCCATCATAGGGAACTGGGGCAGCTGTGGCCACGGCCCTGATATATGAGTGGCAACCTATTTGGACACATGGTCTGCTTAGCAGTAAACAGGGACAACCCCTGGCTCCCTCAGAAGGCAGTGAGGGGAACAAAGCAAAAATGTGGAGCTGTGCAGCTGCCCCTAGCCTGACTCTGTGGCCACCAAGTGTGATCAGAGCCAGCTTTAAAGGGCTGCCCATGGTGGGAGGACAGTCAGGAGGGCTGGCATGTAGACATATCATCCAGTCACGGTGGACGTGCATGTGTCTTCCCTACCCAGTATGGAAGTCAATTGGTGGTTGTCGTGGCAAATGCCTAACACTGGCCTGGGCTTCCCATCATTGCTCTGTCTCCTTTCCAGGGGGATTCGTTTCCTCCAGATCCTGCGGATGCTACACGTAGACCGCCAGGGAGGCACCTGGAGGCTCCTGGGCTCTGTGGTTTTCATCCACCGCCAGGTGCGTGGAACAGGTGGGAGTTCCGGGGGGTGTCATTGGGTGCGTGGGCAGCCCTGCTCAAATGTGAGGTACAAGATCTTTGTACCCTGTACCTCGGCTGACTGGCCAAGGGTCAGGCACATGCCAGGGCACACGGGTGTGTGGATGGAGCCAAAATCCACTCGCAGACTCAAGCTCTGATGGGTGCTTCACCTCACACCTGGTGTTGGCCTCTTTTCCTGCCAAACTGATGCCACCTTCCTTCAACCTGAGACAAAGGTCAACTAGGTGAATGAAAAGACAAAAACGTAAGATGGAACAAAAGTCTGTAAGGCTTAGAAATCTTAACCCAGGGTCATTAGAATCCTAAGGGCTGAGCCCTACAGGCTCAGCTGCCCCTGCCCAGGGCAGATTATACAGGATCCTTTCTTTGCCCCGAGGTACCAGCCAACTCTCAGTTCTGTCTCATTGCAGAAGACAGAGCCATTGGTCAGCAGAGGCTTTGCAGGGCCGGGTGGTTGGTCATTCTTGGACAATAGCCAGAACCAGCCTCACTCTGGGAGATGAGACCCCCACACCAGCCATTTAGCAAAGTTATGAAAAACAGCTTTGGGGGACTTGAGCTGTGTGTACAAAACACGCCCAAGGAGCTGTAGAATGATCTGGTAAATATTAGAATTCAATGCCAAGGCCGTCCCCTCACTGCCTCTGATGTTGACCCAGTAAGTTTCCTCCCTTTCTGTGCGGGTTTCATGAGCTGATATCGTTCTGTCTGCTGGCTAGGAGCTGATCACCACTTTGTATATTGGCTTCCTGGGCCTCATCTTCTCGTCCTACTTCGTGTACCTGGCCGAGAAGGATGCAGTGAATGAATCAGGCCGTGTGGAGTTTGGAAGCTACGCAGATGCGCTGTGGTGGGGGGTGGTAAGTTGGGGCCTCTGGAGCCAAGGGTCCTGGGCTGGGGCTACATGGGCCTGGGGAAGAGGCAGAGCAGGTATTGGGCTCTGGTTTCTCAAGATGTGTTGCTTTCTAGGGATTGGTTTCTTTCTCATTCAAAGGTCCAAAACCCTCTGTCCACAGATTAGCACTTGAAGCCAACTGCACTGCATGCTCCATTCATGCTTAGGGCTCTGCAGTTCTTGTGGAAGTTCTGTCACTTTGGCCTTTGAACTTGTGATTTGGAAGGGAAGTCTGGTGGGACAAAGATGGTGAACAGGGCTTGGTGTCTTAGCCACCCTGATGCCCTTTACTACAGCAGATCCTAGATATAGTGTAGGGTAGTTGAGGTCAGGCATGTGCTGAGGTGTCTCTGGGGTCTGCGCTGGCCTCATGAGTCTTCCTGACCCAGAGGAATGAGAAGCGAAGCTACCTTGACACGTGGAGAGACCTGGGAAAAGATGCAAAGATCCATGTATCCCAGACATGGTCCCCCAGTTTCTCTTGCTGCTCTGGACTGCAGCATTGTGGCTGCCAGCAGGTCCCTGAGGCGGTGCTGGCTTTAAGGATGGGCTATGAAGACAGCTGGGGCTGGGCTCGGGTAATTTGAGGCCCCAAGGTGCTGGGCTGTGGGGAGGCAGGATATAGCCAGTGACCTGCATACGAACTCCATATGTCCCAGAGCAAGGCCATGCTGCATGGAGGATGTGAGTGGGCTTCTGCTGCAGGTGGGAGCTGGGGACTCTCAGGGGTCAGTGTACTGTGAAGGGGTGGGTCTGCATGCCGAGCCCAGACTCTAGAGTCCTGGCTCCCAGGTGGGTGGCCTGAGCACAAGTTCTTATCAGAAGGTGCTATCCCAGGTGTTTTTAGGAAGGTCTGGGCTGCCAGTGTCCCTCTGGAAATTAGTAGCAGCCCCGTAGTTTCAAGTCTCTTCTGGATAACTGGCTTTCATCAAGTGGATGGGCTTCAGGACAGCTTCGGCAAGAACAGGGTGCCCAATCGATAGGGAGCCCCTGTTTCCATCCATCTCCATCCCATTTCCACTCAGTTGCAGGGGCAATGGACTGTCTCTAGAGACCAAGGCCCAGGGAGATGCTGCCACCCTGCAGAGTGCCAGGACTAGGAGTCTATGGGTGGGAGGTATGGAGTCTAGAACAGACCCCAACTAGCTTCCTGTCTTTTCTCAGGCAAAAGATATGGTATCTTCCAGGCCCAGGATTTAGCTCAGTGGTTCCAGCACCTGTCCTACAAGCACAAGGACCTGGGTTCGATCCCCGGTAACCACATAACAATACTGGGTATGGAGACTCACCCCAACAACAACCAGTACCACATACCACAGTGCCGGGCATGGTGGCTCATGCCTGTAATCCCAGCACTCGGGAGGCAGAGGCAGGAGGATTGCTGTAATGTGAGTTTGAGGCTAGGGCCAGCCTGAACTACAAAGCAAGACCTTGTCTCAAAAAAAAAAAAAAATATATATATATATATATGAGATATATATGGTATCTACTGTCCTCCAGGCTCCTGAAGCGTGCAGAGAAGGTCAGTGGCAGCCTTGGGGTTGGGGAGAGGAGAGACTGCAGCCTGCGGGAGGTGGGAACCCTGGTGGTGGGGGAAGTGGAGGCTCCAGGGACACAGAATAAGGTGGATAGCAGCGGAAGTGACATTGCTTCAGGCCTGGCCTGTGTGCCCATCAACACTCCCTCCTGTAAGGAAGGCCTTGTTCAGAGCCCTCACCCTCTACCCACAGAGAGGTCATAGAGTTTGACACATGTAGGATAGAAGGACAGACACATGGTCCTCCTGTCCCCGTGTCTGCTATAAGGCCACAAGCACAGCAGGTACTTCTGATGCTGGCCAGATCAGTGTATTTTCTAGAAACTTCCACTGTGCCAGGCTTCTCAGGGAAGGCGCAGACATGCTGACACAGCTCCCATGTTGGGCAGCCCCAGACTCAGCCTCTCCCTGCCCTCCTGGGGGCCTGTGTCCCCAAAGGCCCTGGTGGGGCAGGCCTGTGCAGGTCTGGGCGGGAGGGCTCAGCCCCTGACAGGCAGGAAGCTTGCCTACAGTGGAGGGGGAGATACCTCCTGGGAAGTTGATAGGGCCTTCGTGGGGGACAGGAGAACTGGGGGGCAGGCACTGCCGGGCTGAGGGGCAGCAGGAAGTGAGTAGGTGACAGCCTGCAGCACGGTTGATAAGCAGTGCCCAGCCCTGGTGCTGCCCTGCCTGCCTTCCCAGCTGCCTGCTGGGGCTGCTCCCCAGCCTCGGCCTGCGGCAGAGCGGCGCTCTACTCCCACACCTGTGCAAACATCCGCCCGCCAGCCGGGAACACGGCCCCTTTGTGCCCGGTTTGGCACCGGTGCCCCCGGCCGCACCGTCAGCTGCAGCCTGTGCCTCGGCCACTGCGCACCCTGGTCTGGCCATTGTTCCCATCAGGCTCTGCGCCCTTGCCTGCCCAGGGCCCCCGGCCACTTGGCCTAGGGGGCAAACAGCTCCCATTCATCACTGCGGCTGCCCCTGCAGCTGTCCGGTGGGGAGCGGCCCTCAGAGCTTGAGTTATGGACTGTGTTCCTGGCACTTCTCGGACAAACAGAACTCAAGAAGTGCAGGCCTGGGCAGTCCCAACTGGGGGCTTTCTGGCCTGTGTGCCAACCCACAGCTGAGCCCTGGACAGTTGGCCCCCTTCAGTCTCTATTGTGCTGGCTTCCTTCACCTTTTCCATGGCCCCCTCCCGCCCCCTCCCCCCCCCAGATTTCCCAACTGGACAAAAAAAGGATTGAGTGAATTGAGGGAATCTTGATGTTGGGAGTTGCCATAGGACACCCCCAACCTGGCTACTCTGTCTTCATTACAACCTTGCCAGGCCTTGCCTGGACTCTAGGACCCTCTCCTTACTGAGACGTAGTTGTCTGGTTGGGGGGTGAGCACATTCCCAAGAGACACAGGGCTACAGAGGCTACTGGAAGCTACTGGGCTTGTTGGGCCCGTGAATGACCCAGTTGATTTGTCTGCAGAAAATCCCATCCGGTGACCCTAGGAATGGTGGGTGGATTTTTTTTCCTGTGGTTATTACACAAAGTCACACAATATTATGTTTTCAACAATAGACATTTATGACAGTTCCAGGGGCCAGAATCATGAAGTGGAGGTGTAGACAGGGCCACACCCCCTGCTGAGGGCTCCCAGAGAGTTTTTTCTATGTTTCCAAAGTTCAGGCACCCCCAGGTGGCCCTCGGTCCATCCTGTGAGGCTCTTTTGTGTTCCTTTGTATCGCTCCTGAGGACACCAAGGTGACTTTGTCTCCAGACCCTCACTCATATATCTGAAGACCTTTTTCTGAATAAGACCTTTCTGAGGGCCAGGCAGGGTGTATGTGATTTGAGCAGGACAGTAGACATACCAGGGGACATCGTGGGATGCGCTCTCCACTCAGTGGGCCTTGGTTTCATAGCTGCCCACTCAAGTGCTGGCTCCGTGGCTGACCGTCCCCTCTGGCACTCTCCCTGGGAAAGGGACCTCACATCACTTGGATATGAGGTCTCCTGGATCCCTGCAGTGTGGAGACCGAGTATGGCTTCGAGGCATTTGGGGAGCATTTTAAGACTTTTTTCTTTGCCCTTGGAACAAAACGCATTTGTTTGTGTTAAAGTTTGAGTGGAGAGAAAGCAGTTTTTGCAAACACGGGCTCCTCTGTTAGTGCCTGGGGGTCTCTAAAACTGGGGCGGCTGCTGGGCTCTGTTTACCTCTGTGCATCTAAATTTAGAATTTAGAGTGGAAAGGCCGGAACTCCGCCCCTGTATTTCAGCCCCTTTTAAAACAGAGTCTGACGGCCCTTCGTTCCTCACCTGGAGGCTCTGGAAAGTTCCCACCTCCCAGACTGTGCTGCATCCTGGTTGGAGCAAGGCTGGGCATTCTGGGGACTCAAGCAGGGGGTGGGGAGCCTGAACACCATCCAGCAGGAGAGCTCAGTGTCAGGACTTCCTTGGATATCAGAGACGCTAAAGCCAGGGTGACAGCACTCAGCCCCACCCAGGCCAGGGTTTCTCTTCCGTCTTAAGCTCCATGTGGAGTCTTAAGAGGACTCCACGTGAGAGTCCAGGGTCCAAAGGACCCTTGCCAGAGAGCTTTCTTGAGGAGAGATCTTTACAGCTGGGTTTTGTAGGGTGAATAGGAGCCTACTAGGTATATCTATCTTCCTGTTCTTAGTGGTCATTAACCATCTCCTGGTGAATTGATTATACAGACTTGGCTGGGCCCTGCGAGGGTGATATCTAGGGCTAATTTCCCTTGGGGGATGGCATTCAGCTCAGGCCAGTGAGGTGTAGCGTGTGGGAATGTCAGCCCCCAGAGCTTTCCAGAGAATTCCAGAGAGAGTGTTAGGAAACAGTGGGACAGTAAGAGGTGGGGTAGAACTAGGTATGGGGCTGCACTCACATCTCCCTCTGCCACATTCCTGCTCTGTGGGACTAGACAGCTCGTCCAGCGTCTCTGGGTCCATCAGTGACATAAGAACATGACACGGACCAGCTTCCATGGCTTGTCAGAGAATTTGGTCGGTAAATACATAGAAAGCCATGGGTCCCGGATGCAGCTGTGGGTGGGTTTCCAGGGGGCTCCTTTTGGGGACAGCTCCTGGAAGTTGCCTCAAAAAGGACGGATAAAGCACCACCTGTGTGGCTTCGTGAAATAGAATGGGGTACACATCAAGCATCCTGTGTCCCTGACCGGGGCATGGAGCTGCAGAGCAGCAGGCAGCAGGAGGGTAGAGGACACGCGCCTGCCCGCCAGCTCCAGGGACCCAGGCTTGTTCTCATGGCTGTTTGCCCTGCGAGTGCTGTCACTACGTGGCATAGCCGTGGGCCCAAGCAGCCTGTGTTCCTTGTCTGCCTCGGTCCATCCGCCCAGGAGACGTGCAGATCTGCCTTCCCATGGCCAGCTGTGGGGATAAGTTCCAGGCACCGGGGCTATAAAACAGCCCATTCCTGAGCTGCTTGCGTCTGCGAGTCCAGGAACAGCAAACAGCCCTGCCGGATGGGCCGTTTCCTGGGGAGGATGGAGGACCCCGTTCACAAGACAAGGAGGGGTGAGGAGCCTGGGAGGAGTGGGTGCTGGGCAGTTGCTCAGTTGTCCGGTTCTGCGTGGGCTCCTGGCTTCTGTGACTGCCCACTCAGCCCCAGAACTGATAGAGGGAAGTCTCAGACCTCCACACCTGCCTGGCACATGTGACCATCTCCTGCGCACCTGCCCCTTCCTTCTCCTTCATCAGAGATTTTATTTTAGCATTAATTTAGATTTTTAAAAATTCAAAATATTTTACAATTTCTGCAAATAATTGAAAATCTTTTAAGTAGTTAAAAGTTATTAACATTATAAGAAAATTTACCAATATACCAACCCTGAGTTAACATTTCAGTGTTCGGGTTTGCTGGCGCTTGTGATGCCAGAGCCCACCTGTAGATGCTGATGCCTGCCTGCCACCCCTAGCAGGGTGGCAACTGCTGACGTTTCACTCTCTGAAGCCCTTTTTGCCTTTTTTTGGACCCCTTTCATGCCTTTTTTGGCGAGGAAGTAGTTCTGATTGAACTCAGAGCTGTTACATTGAGCTATATTCCCAGATCTTTTGGTATTGTTCATTTTGAGACAGATTGTTGCTAAATTGCTAAATTGCTCGGGCTGGGCTTGAACTTGCAATTTTCCTGCCCTAGCTTCATGGGGTGCTGGGATTCCAGGCATGCACTCACATGACTGCCTTCCTTTCCTGCTCTTCGTGTAGGATGTTGTTTCTGTGGCTTATATCTATCAACAGTTAATAAAGCCAAGCAACTTTTAAATGCTTCCATATTTATTAAAATGATAATAGAACCATTTCATGGAAAATAACTTTATGATAATCTACTATATTTTCTAAAACAAAAAGCAATACTGAAAGAACAACATGCAGTTATGTGCACATCTCCACGGATCTGGTTGGAGACCCTGGGTCTTCCCATCAGCACTTCTGTCACCACAGCTGCAGCCCACACCTTGTGCTGGGATGGTGTGGAGCCAGCTTGAGGCTGGTCTTGACACTCGATCAAGGCACCTGGGCACTCTGAGAAGCGGGTGCTGCCATCCCCTGCAGCCCCAGGCAGACTGTCCACCCACACTTGCAGGGATTTGACCCATCTGGGCACAGCCCTCCTATCTCCTCTGGGGTATTCATTACCACTGCTCCAGCATAATCCTTCTCTCCTGGCCTTATCTTCTTCCGTGTCCTGGTGCAGGAGGGGCTGCTTAGCTGAGTGGGGCTTTGTCATGCCCTGGGCGGCATCTCCGGCTCTGAGCACGTACATTATGAGGCCATCAGAGCAGGAAGTGCTGTGGTGAGCCTGCCAGCAGGAGTGCAGGGGCTGAGCACAGCCTCAGGCAGGCAGCAGAGGCTACCCAGTTCCCTAGCCGAGTTATGAGGGATGAATAGAAGGTTACTGGATGAACTCATGGAAACTGCACATTCACACTCATGGGGCGAGTGACCATCACTGTGAGATGTTTGAGTTAGACAGAGATGCCAGAGTCTGCTCTCCTCAGCTCTCTGGGCTGCTGGGGTCATTCAGGCACCAGGCTGGGTGTGCCAGGGTCCCAGCTGGTTCAGGCCTTTCCAGGCTGGTTTCTGGGCTTCCTTTCTTAGTGTTTTCTGTGACTTGCCAATGGCCCAGGAAATATCTGTGGATGTATGAGCTGGGAGCCTGCCCTGCCAAGTCCTCTGGGCTGTGGCATCACCAGGTGGGCCAGCTCCAGGGCAGGCAGTGCCATGTCTAACTGCATGCCCCAGCTGTGCTGCAGCCAGTGTCCTGTGCGTGGCTCTGTACGAGCTTGGGTGCGGGTGAAGGCAGCTGTAGCCCAGCCCTCACATGTGGGGTGCAGGCCCCTTATTGCCCTTACCATTATCCCTGCCCTTGAGGTCCCCTGCAAGTACATCTGTTCAGAGATGGGGTGGTCTACACGGTAGTTCAAGTTATCTGGGCCCAAGTGTGCTCTGAGCATGGCAGGTCACACAGGAGTACAGCCCTTCTGTGTGTGATTTTGCCCTGTGTCTGTGTGCTGCCATGTTGCATAGCACATCAGGTCCTTGTGTGTGGGTGGGTGTCCCCAGGAGTGCACAGCAGTTGTGAGTGTGTCTCCATGCGTATGAAGCAGGGTGGTCTATCACTAAGCAATTCCCATGTGCTCTGTGGATATGCATGTCTGTTCTAAGGACGGTGACACTGCAGGGAAAGCACTGCGTGAGCAGCTGCAGAAATACCTGGTGTGGCACCACTGCAGTGGGGCACGGGGTTCCTCGGGCTCAGCAGGGCTCGGTCCTATCATGTTGCCTGGCTGCAACCGAAATCTTCAGGTGCCTATGGATATAACTAAGTTCCCTGTAAACATCGTCACTTTTGCCTCCTAGGTCATTGGTCCTGCTCAGGAGTTTTGAGCAGCCGTGTGAGCCATGGACACCTGTCTCGGTTCATGTATCCAGGCATGCGGCCTTGCCTGGCTGTGGCCCTGCTGCCCTTACTTGGTGGCAAGATCTCCCCGGGAGCTGGTGTGGTCATCAGTCACTGCTACAGATTGTCATACTCCTTCTCTCGGCCATAGTTGGGGCCTTTCAGGTGGGCTCCTGCCGTACATGTTGGCTCAGTAGGGCAGAGCTCCAAAGGAGACCTGTGTGCAAGTCTCAGCCAGGAAGGCCTTCCAGCGGCTGGTGGCGTACTTGTCACTGGGCCCTGGAGGATATAAACTGAGCTGTCCCAGGTGGGCTATGCAGAGCAAGACTGGACAGGAAGCAGGTTTCAGGTGCAGCGGTAAGGGTACCGTGCAGGTGGTCCTGCTGTCTGGGAGAGTGTGGCTGTGGCTGGAGTCAGCCTTAGAGCAGGTATCGGAGCCAGGCTCAGGGCCAGTCCCAAGGTCCAGCAGAGCCGCACAGGCAGACTCTGGGCGCGGTCTGGCAGCTGGGCTCAGCCAGGGTGGGCTCCTGAGTCCCCACAGGACTGTGTGTTCTGCCTCACCAAAGGCCCAGGAGCAAACCTCAGATGCCAGTGGGGGGCGACCTGGGAGAGGAAGCAGCCCCTCGCTTCTATTGTCCTGCCACACGCCCTGGACAGACAGCTCCCCCACCAAGAAGAAGGCGAGAGCCTTGTCTTGTTCTCTCAGAAGAGAGAAAAAATGAAACATCTGGAGCCCTGGGGTGGTGGCAGGAAGTGGCACGTCATCCTGTCCCAGCTCTTTGTGGCCGGCCGGCCTCAGTGGGAGCTCCCAGCCTCCTGGGGGTCGTGTGGAGCGACGCTGGTGGCCGGGAGCCAGCCTTCTGGGGGACAGGGCAGGCAGTGGGGCAGGCAGGCCTGTCCTCCTGTGGGTGGGCTCTGTAGCCTACGTGCCCTGTCCCAACACACCGAGCACTTCCTGCACCACCCTGGTGGGCTGTGCTGAGTGTGAGGGTCAGGTCTGGGCCTCAAGCCCTCCTATATGCCTGGTGCTTCTGCTGAGCTGCACAGCAGCCATAGGAAAGTGGCTGTTCTGGTGGCTGGGACTCTTGCTGGCCTCTTCAAGGTGGGATAGCTAACTCTTACAGTTCTAGGCTGGCCCACTGCTGACCGCTGTCCCTCTTCCTTATAGGTCACAGTCACCACCATTGGCTATGGCGACAAGGTGCCCCAGACCTGGGTTGGAAAAACCATTGCCTCCTGCTTCTCTGTATTTGCCATCTCCTTCTTTGCACTCCCAGCGGTAGGTGCCTAGGGGGCCGTTTCCCTACTTCCCAGCAGACTGGGCAGCAGGTCCTTTCCTGCAGTGGCTCCCTGAGAGCCAAGATGGACATGCCTTCAGAAAAGCCCCATCCTTCAGAGCCTACCTGCCATTCTTCAGTGTCCTTTATAGCAGCGTGGCAGCCTGGCATGGCTCGGCACATAGATGGTGGGGTGCAGGCAGTGGGGGTGTCCAGTGCAGCCACCATGTTACCACAGGATGGAACTGTGGTCTGGTGGGGAGCAGGTATCCCATCACAGTCAGAAGCATTTGTTTCCTGCCCTTCCAGAAGTCACAGACTGAGGGCAGGAGCAGGTAATCCACTGTATGAATGCAGGTGTGCAAGTATGTGTGCCCTGTATGTATGTGTACAGCTGGTAATGTAGTCTACACATGTGCACACACAGTTGTATATGTATGTTGTACACATGTTCTACATCATATGTGCCTATGCAAGTGTCTGTGTATTGTATTTGTGTGGCATGTGTACATATTGTGTATACGTGGGTGAGAATGTCTGTGTATGCATATATTTGCATATGCACTTGTATGTATATAGGTGTGTGTGTTATGAGTGGTATGTGTACATGCATGTGTATCACACGTACACAAGGAGTGTCTAGATGTTTGTATCTATGCATGTGCGTATGTAGATACTTTATGTGTGTGGGCATGTACACGTGGTGCTTGTATCCCACACGGCATAGGTTTGGCACTAGTATTTATGTGTCTTGCATGTGGGAGCCTCGGCTCCTTCCCTGCCAAAGCTGTCTGCATGGTCACAGCAGCAGCCACCTCAGCTGGAGCGGTCTCTGACTCCAGCGTGATCTCGGTATCCCTGCCCTGGCACATACAGATAGGCCCACCCACCTCGCTCCCCAGAATAGTCCCTGAGATGGCTCAGGCCCCTTGCTGGCATGCCCAGCTGTGTGCTTTGCCCTCCAAACTGAGGCAGGCTGACCGTCACTGGGCAGGTTTGGCTTCTTAGGGCCAAAGTCTGAGCCTGCCACATCCCTCATATCCTTGCCTGTGGTGGAGCCCTGGCTGATGGCAGCCTGCTTGGTGGTGAGCCTCATTTCTGTCCCTCCCAGGGGATCCTTGGCTCTGGGTTTGCCCTGAAAGTCCAGCAGAAGCAGAGGCAGAAGCACTTCAACCGACAGATCCCGGCTGCCGCATCACTCATCCAGGTGTGCCCCACGTGCTCGGCCTTGGCCACCTCCCCTATCATCATCACTATCACAGCCAGCCCTTGTGTCCATCTGGGAGTTGGAACCACCCTTGGCCTCTGCACTGACCCACCCGTGGGATACAAGGTCTTTATACTATATGCCTTCCCAAGGCACAGGTGCCTCACTTAGGGACATATCTGCTTTCAGGGTGCCAGATGGGTATAGGGGCATAGGGCCTGTCTCCTTTCATGGCAGCTCCTGTCAGAATCACCTGTGACATTCTATGAAATGTTGTGGTTATCTGTGGTCCCTGTCACTTCCCAGCAGCCTTGGGCTCCAGCTCCTTGTCCCCTTTGCCCCTCCCTCTGTGATCCACCCCCCAGCTCAGCACAGGGTAGAATCTTGAAGGAAGGAAGCAAGAGGGCCCCAGGCACCTGTCCTAGCCTGGTGAGTGGCTCTTAGTTCCCAGTGAGAGGCACAGGCTTGGAGTCTGGCTAAGGGGCACCTAAGGTCCCAGGGGAGGAGAGGTCCTGGAGGTGGCTGGAGACATACTGGGTGCTGCTGTCGTCCAGGGCCCGCTGGGATGCCCCAGACAGCTGGGATACCATTTTAGTGCCAGTTAAAACTCAGGCACAGGAGCCATTCAAAAACCATATCCCTGTAAAACTTTGTGAGCAGGGAAAAGAGGCCAGGTAAGGGGCTTGAGGCACAGATGTCAGGCTGAATAGGCCACTGGTCACAGACATGACTGTCCTCCCAGTATACTGGCTGCAGTGTGCAGAGCAGGCCCCCTAGACATCTGGGCTGAGTGCCCCTCAGCAAAGGTCTGGGTCCTAGACAGGGGTGGGGGTCGCCTCACAGGGCTCTCTGTCCCAGACAGGGCCCCAGTGAGGGGTGGGCGCCTGTCAGGGGCCATGGCTCTGTGGTTGTGGAGACTCTCTGAATCTCCACCCTGTTCCTCTGAAGCCCTTCCAGAACCAACGGTCTGGGGCCTGGACCTGAGGGCTGAGCAGGAAGGAAATAGCAGCCGCCATAAAGCCGAGGGGCCATGGCTATGTGCTCCTGCTCAGGCCTGGCTTTATGGCTCCATAGTGTCTCCTTTCGGGGAGACCATAAATCAGGCCTATAAAACCCTCACTGTGGCAGAGCGTCTGTAGCAGGGGGCAGGTTTGATTCCTCTTCCATGGGAGTAGCACATCCTGCAAACAAGGAGCTCCCTCAGAAGCCACGGTCATGGTGGGAGGACTTGCAGGGACCTGAGAGGGCAGCAATGGGCAGCATGGGTCCTGTGGGGCACACGGGAAGAGGCACCCGAAGAGGGATGCAGGCTGGTCTGCATGCTGGGGTGCAGAGGCAGCTAAGAATGTACATGAGACATGCAGAGCTCAGGGACTTCCCAACTGCACAGATTGCCTGGTAGAGCCAGGACGGCTGCCATGTCTGTGCCAGGCATGGCACTCAGGAGTCCTACCAGTGTGTAGCACCTCCCCCAGCTGGCTCTCTTCCTCTAGACCATAGGACTGGCAAAGATAGGGCCACCACAATGTCCTCAGAAGAAACCCTGGGCTGTGTCCTCCTGGGTGCTGCACAGCTTCCCTGGCTTTCCTGCCAGTGTGTCTCCTCCCCCAGGTCATCCCCTGGGTGGCCACTGTGGGATCCTTTTAGACCAGTGGCAGCCATCCATTTTGAGACTAAGTGCCCAAACAATAACCCAGAACTCGCACTTACTCACTACAAAGTGCAACACTGCAATTAAACCCGAATATTGAAGTTTTACTTTAGAAAAAACAAGTCATATAATTCATGATGTTATCACAGAGGACTCTGCATGTCCTTTGCAGCATGCAGGCCTTGAGTTTTCCACCACTGCTCTCGACTAAAAATTAAAAGCTTCACCCATGGACATCAGCAATTCCCTGTAGCTGTGATGACCCTGGAGAGCCTTGGAAGGGCTCTGCTTTCTGACCCTACCCCTAGCAGCTCCAGAACCCTGACTCTACATCCCACCCAGTGCCCACACAGGTCAGGGTGACCCCTCCTCAGCAGCCCTTACCCACCCAGCGGGTCCTGTTGTCCAGGTCTTTGCCTGTCCCCTGTCCTCACCATGCATGCCTAATTTGTATTAATTTGTGCAATCAGGGTGTGGTTCTGGGCTGGTCTATACAGGAGTGCAGGCAAGTAGAGGGGGAGCTGGTGGGTGAGAGTGTGCTCCAAGGCACAGGGCTCTGTGGCCCCTGTGCTATGAGTGGTACACATCTGTGTGGAAGGCAGTGAGCTGCCAGGCTGGGTGGCACAAGCCTGACTGTCAAGACCTCAGAGGGTCTGGAGGTTGGAGTGGGGCACCTGCCAGGTCCTGGAGTTGGGGTGGGCCTATAGCTTCCTCAGAGACCCTGGGGTGTTCTATTGGTGATGGTCTCCTCTATAGACCAGCTCCTCTTGCCCAATTTCAGACTGCCTGGAGGTGCTATGCTGCAGAAAACCCTGACTCTTCCACCTGGAAGATCTATGTACGGAAGCCTGCCCGGAGCCACATGCTGCTCTCCCCTAGTCCCAAGCCAAAGAAGTCTGCCATGGTAATGATAACCAGCCCTACCTTCCACCAGGGTGGGCTGCCTCCTAGTAAGCGAGGACCATGGGGCCACAGCCTGGGGCCGTTGTCGCAGAGTGCATTTGACCACAGTCTTTCAGCTTGGAGTAGTTCATTTCAGAGTGTCAGCATCACTGATCTCTGGAGCTGTATTCTTGAAGCTAGCTCCTGCTGTCCCAATGTCCCTACCCTTGGACCATGCAGGCCTGGCCACTCCAAGGCCTGGATTATACAGAGCCAGAGAAATTTCCCCAGGAACAGGTATGCTGGATTTCAGTCAGTTATTGGAAAGTAGATTCTTGAGAGGCCTTTGGTTTTGCAGGTACCAGGGGGGAATGGTGGTGGCTCAGAGAAGGAGCTCTCAAGAGTGGAGAAATTCTCACAGGCTTTAGGGAGGGGTCTTATGGTTTGACTGGAGTGATGAGAGAAGTCTTAAGATTATTCCTTACTTTCTGCTGGGAGCTGTTCTGGCTGTTGTTCCCTCTGCTAGAACATTCTCTCTGATTTCCACACAGACTATGCAACATACTGTATGCACTGTTTACTGGTCTCCATCCACTTGCACTCAGTGGGCTGTGAGGCCCTGGTAGCATTAGTGTGGCATGGACCCAGCAGAGCCTGTCCCATCTCTGAGGGTGCTAGAAGCTTCCGGGTGGGCATATACTACAAGCCAGGGCTACTCTCAGTGGAGGGCCTGGCAGAGATGCCCACGAACTGCCAGCCTTTTGTGTGACTTTTTTTTAGGTAAAGAAAAAGAAGTTCAAACCAGACAAGGATAACGGAGTGAGTCCTGGAGAAAAGATGCTCACAGTCCCCCATATCACATGTGATCCCCCAGAGGAGCGAAGACCAGACCATTTCGCTGTTGATGGCTATGACAGTTCTGGTGAGGAACCTCACTGGTGTGGCAGGGTGGGGGAGAGGAGGACCATATCGTCTCCTGGCATTTCTCAAGGGCCCCACAATGCACAATCACTACTTTGTTTGGGAGCCTGATCATGAGAGTGGGATTTTTCATCTCAGCTAATGGAGAAAGGACAGACATGGAAAACTGGAAACTTTCTAGTTGCTTTCACTGAGTCTTTTCTGAGGATGAGTTTCTCCACACATTCTATGGAGAGGAGCCTACATTTTGTAAGGATGGTCACATGACAGCAGTGCTACCCAGGGTTCCATGCTGCAGATCCTGCTTGTGGAGTTCATCTCTGTTAAACTCCCCAGTGAGGCTCTTCCCTGGATGTGGGGAGAGGATTGCTAGGAGCCCAGAGCTCACACATTCAGGCCATACAGCAGCAGTGTGGCATGCTGGTAGTGACCAGTACATACTTTGACCAACCTTAGCCCTTCCAAGAATGCTTCTGGTTGAGCAGACATAGGGAGGACCACCTGTGGGGACCCTACACAGTCCCTCCTATACTCCTGGGTTGTGTCAGGGATAAGGGCAGGCTTAGAAGGTCTCCCTTTGCTAAACAGACTTATGGGGAATGTAGGAAGTTTCTGTCATTATGGAACCCAGTTCTGAGGAGCACTTGGAGGTCAGGACTATGTCCTGGATAGCTCATTGTGCTGTGCAAGTCTGGTAACCTCGGGTTCCTGGCCACAATGAAGAAAGCAAGCGCTGGGGTTGTAGCATCAACTTTGTGAGTTGGGAGAGGGTGGCTGTGGTGGAAGGGGAGCAGTGTTCCCTGGCAGCTCTGCCTTCCTTGGTGACTTCAGTATTCAGTTTGGAGAACTCTGATTCTGATTCTGGATGGCTGAGTTCTCTAGCAGATGTCTTTAAATGAAATGTGAGTGGTTCTGGCTTTTTCTTTGTCCTGGGGCTATCATGGGTCTTTGAAATATCTGGACTTCCACTAGGACTGAGATGTGGCCTGTGTTTTTCCAGGAGAAAACACACCAAAGCCCATTGGTACCCAGCATCTCATGCTAAGACCCCTTTAACTACCCCGTGGATCACTTCCTCTGAGGATTGGTGGTGAGGACTGTGTTCTAAGTTACCTTTGGTGTCCATAGGATCCATGTCCACCAGTTCAACCTACTGTAGACCAAAAAGATTAGAAAAGAAAATTGCATTGAACACATACAGACCTTTTCTTGTCATTACTCCATTAACAGTCCAGTATATCCATTATTTATTTGCATTTACATTATATCAGGTATTGTGATTTAATCTATATGAGAGGATAGGTATAGGTAATATGCAAATACTATACCATATTATATAAGAGACTGAGCATCTATGGATGTTGATATCTTCAGGGGTTCTGGGAACAATGTCATGAAGATAGACAGAGTTGGCTGTATTTACTGACTACTAGTGCCACACTACCTGTGAGACATCCAGGGGAATATTCATAAAGCCCATTCCCAGGGCATGGTCCTTGGGATGGACAGGGCGCCTGTTTTGGAAGAACTTGGCTGTTATAACTCCAGGAAGAAATAACCTTCAGAATTTAGGAGAGCCTTCACTTCTGGAGGGAGAAGTTGGAAGGTCAAGCCTGGGGCACAAATGTGCAGGAGTCCACTGCCCCTCAACCACCTGCTGGTGTCCTGATGAGCAACCAGTATGTCAAGGCTGTGTGATGGTTCCTTTGACTTAGTGTCTGTTCATCAGAATCCTAGCTCTCTTCCTGTTCTTCTAGGGCATGCTTCTGCAAAGACAACCACATGGAGGGACCTCTTTTCTTGCTTTCCCTCAGTGTGTGAATGCTCTATTTGGCTGAGTCCCATTGATGACCAGATATTACTGTTCCAAATTTCAGGCTTCCAGCTCCTGGAATCCAGGAACTGGGTTGTGTGGGTGGGGCTCCAGGCACAGCAAAAAAGAGATAGTCTGTGTACTCATCCTCTCCTAGGCAGGTGGGGTTGGGAATTTAGAACCAGTGGTATACTTCTAACAGGTATCTTCTGACTTGATGCTCTTTCCTTTTACTCTTTTGTCATTTCTGTGTCATTTTCTTCCCCTCTCAAACTGCATTCCAGTGCCTGGGACTCACTAGAATGTTCTAGGACCTACTAGAACATTCCATCATATTGACAGCGTAAACATCTAGACTATTGAACAGGTTGACAGACTGCGCTTTTCCTAATCTCTTGTGCTCATGGATGCTGAGACCCAGCCCACCAAGCTTCAGCTTGTTCCAGGACACCTGACTGTTCTCCTGTCTTTGATCATTGTCCCCACCACTCAGTCTTAGCAGAAGGGCAGGCAGTGTTCCAGAGAGGAACTGTGGTTGTTCCTTGCTCTTTGAGGCTGTCCTGGGCATCTCTTTGGCAAGACAAGGCTGAGTGCTGTCCACTGGGAGCCAGCCTCCTTGTGGCCTCATCAGATGGCATGGGATTTGGCTCAGACTTGGACACATCGCGATGCACCACTGGGACATGCTCCCTACCCGCCCACTGGAGTGGGCACAAAGGATAATTGTGCCAACAAATGCCCATTGCTCCCACAGCTCTGGCTTCCGGGGAGTAGGACCATTGTCTGGATGCAAATGGGGGCTTTCTGGGAATGCTAATAGGCAGGTTGGGCGTGACCAGAGGCGGCTGGGGATGCAGCCTGTGTGCTTTGGCCTTGGAGAAGACTCACTCTGTGTTTGCTGAGCATGGGGCTGCCTGAGCTGAGGCCGTGTATTCAGCTGGTTTCATGTTATTAAGTCGTCAGTGATGTCTGTTGCATGTTAATGAGGTACAAGTGCAGAGGAGGGCAGGCGCCTTTTGTGGAAGGCTCCCACACCAAGGTTTTTTCTCCCCTGCTAACATGATAAGTCAGTCAGCCTAGACCAGAGCCACTGGATTTTGGAGCCTGACCCATAGGCCTGGTCCCCTGAGGTCAGCCCTGCCCTGTGGGTTACTGGATGTGCCTGTGTCTTCCTCACTTGGGAGATTCTTGGAAAGCCCTTGCATGGAAAGATAAGTGCTAATCCTGGGGCAGATACCATCACTGAGAAAGACTCACAGTCCCTGCTCCCATGAGGCAGGGCCCAGGCAGCCATACACACTCCCACTATGAGGCCCCAACTTGGTAAGCATATGCTTTCTGTGTGCAAGGACTGGGAAAGTTGGGCAGAGACCCTCTCAATCCTGGTATAGGTCACCCACCTACACAGAACATACTGCCTTCCTGCATGTGGCTTTCCTGCAGCAGTGAGAGAGAGTGGACTGCAGAATGGAGTCAGCTCACAAGGAGAAACAGAGGTCCAGGACAGTGGGGTGGGGAGGGCTCCTAAGATACACTAGCTGGGCTCATCCAAAGAGTCCATACAGGTGGGGGTATGCAGCCAGGACAGGTGAGGGGCAGTATCCCTGTTAAAGACCATTAGAAACTGGGCCATTAGAAACTGGACCTGCAGCAAAGGTTGGACCTTGCAAAGAACCCATTCCTTCCACCACAGGAGGGACGACTGTCACTTCTGCCCAAGGCAGGGAGCAGAGACATTAGACATCTAGAGCAAGAGTAAAAAGAGTCCCAGCCAGGCCTGGTTTCCCTAACATTGCCCATTACTCACAAAGAATTTACAAGAAACCAAGCCATATGCCACTGTGCTTACCAGCATCAGGAGCCTGGGTCTCTCTCTCTCTCTCTCTGCAGAGGCAAAAGTGGAGGACAAGGCAAAGGACCTACGTGGATGAGGCGCTACTATCCATACCCAGGCCTGGAGTACCTGACACTCATGTCCTAGCTGCTTCTTCTAGGGATCTTGCAGACTTACTGTATGTCTAGTGGGCGTCCTTTCTAGGGAACAAAGGGATGCATCGCACACACAGTCCCCAGTGGTTTCTCCACTTGGGTTTGTATGCTCTGCCTATGAGCCTGGTACAGCGAGATGCAGTTGTGTACACCCTCCACCCTCCTGCTCACTGGGTATACTCACCTGGGCAAACCGAGCTTCCCACTTTTTCCTTGTCTGCAGGTTGTACTTCCGCACTCGGCATTTGGTAGGCCCCATAGGATTGCTTTGTTTTTTGAAATAATATCTCACCACATAGTTCAGGATGGCCTTGAACTCACTATGTAGCCAAGACTGGTCTTGAATTTCTAGCACTTCCACTCCTGAGTGCTGGGATTATACCCATGCACTATCATGCCTAGATAATTGATTCCATCTGGACCACCTTACCAAGATACTTTCTCTAGCCAGCTCACCACCTTCTGAGTTTCACCAGGACTTTGGTCAACTTTGATTCCTCTTGTCTTCCTTTCTCTTGGTCCAGTTTGGCCTTTTTAGACATCCTCTGAATTAGTGTCAGTGCTATATTAGATTAAGACTTGCCTACACTGGCTCACAGATTTGTAATTTCCCTTCTCACAAATTATACTTACTGTCTTTCTCTCTGAGGCCCAGGCTCCCTTCTCCAAGGTCTTCTGAGGCGGTATGTTGAACTCTAGCCTACCTGCATATATATATATTTTTTTGTCCTTGCTCACAGATGATAATTTGGTTGGGGGGAAGTTACAAGCTGCTAGATGTATTTTCTCTGAGCATTCTTCAGATGCCATTCCATTTCCGCCTGGCTTCTATAGGTAGCCAAGTAATGACCATCCCTTCCTAAGTGACCTCTGTCGACTAGGAAAAGTTGCCTGTGGCTTAGGTGCTCAGTAGTTTCATTGCAGTGTGTTGTGGTGATAGTCTATTTTTGTTGCTCCTTCCTTTACTTGTTTGTGATGCTGATTCCTAACCTGAGGGTTTATATCCTCTGTCATATGTGGAAGTCAGTGCCAAGATATCCTATACTCACACCCCCCCCAAGGGAACCCCCTTGATTATCTCATCTTCCTGATCTATCCCATACCTCCAGCCTCATCCTTGTCTCTACCTCCAGGTGTGACTCACCTGCAAAATCTCACCATTGAAATTTTGCTTTCCGTAAACACATTTTCTCATTTTTGTACATCTTTGTGTGGTGGTTCAGTCTAATTGATTTTATCACCTTAGACCTTTTTCAAGTTTTACATTATAAGTTTGAATTTTTAAGTTGTTTGAATGTGTTATTGTGTAGCCTCTACCTGATTGTTTCATTATCTACAGTTCATGAAGAGTCTTGTTCTCTGTACTGGATTCTACCAGACTCTAGCTCATGGTGGCTTTTTCCCTTTTGGATTTGTAAGTGTGACTTTGAACATGTGATTGATGGAGTTTATGTCTGTGAGGTTCCCATGTGTCTTGTTTAAGGGCACATTTGTCAGGAGAATTGTACTTTTGGTTGTAGAGGGGAACTCAATGACCCAAAATAATGGGTCTTTGGTGCCTTGCTTTGTATGGGATTTATCAAGAAAACTACTCTAGAACTTAACTTACCATAGTGCAAATGGAAACCCCATCTCTTCAGAGAAGACCAAGGCACATATATCAACTGCATTTATTTTATGTTGCAAGAAAACAGGTCAAGACAAATGAATTCCCTTTTATCTACCTCCTTCTGCTAGTGCATTGGTTGGTTTTGTCTGCTTGCTTTTGCTTTATTTGTTCATTTTGCTTTCAGTCTACTCTTTCATTGTTGGTTCACCCTCTTGAGGACTTCATTTTATATGTGAGCATCTCACTGACCAAGTCTTGCCTTGTGCTAGCTCCAGACTCTTCCCCTTGGGGGCCATCACAGACCATGTGTGGTTACTCAGGTGGGAAAATTCCCAGAACTTCCTGGGTTCAAAGCAGCATGTAGTCTGCTTTGCTCTTGCTCTTTAGGGATTCCTTTTCTGTCAGATGACTTCAAGGTACACACAGGAACTCACTGTTTTAGCAAGCCTATTTAGGGGTGGTAGGGTACAACATTTTAAGTAGGAGATCCTCTGATTGCCAGAGACATAACATAATGTTAAAAGGATTAACTAGGGTTTAGAAACCCACGGTAAGTTTGACATTAAAAAACATAGTGCAATGAACCATATTAACAAAGGACAACATAAAGTCATGGTATCATTTTTATTAGATGCAAAAAAAAAAAAAATTAACAAAATCCAGCAACCCTTTCTTATCGAATAAAAATAGAAGCTTCCTTAGCTTCATATAGATTGTTGACCAAAACCTATAACTAATACATTTAATGAAGAAAAACCAACTCCCATATGATTAGGAGCACAAGAAGAAAATATTCTTAGCATTTCTAGTTACCATTAAACTGGCGGTTCTTGCCAATAGAATACAGCAAGGAAAAGAAATTTTAGACATTAGGTAGAAAAAGAAATACAACTGTCTTTATTTTTCAGATTTGACAGGTATCTGTGTAGAAAACCTGATGATGCATATAGAAGATGATCCTTGGGCTGGGGATGTAGCTCAGTGGTTCTGGTGTCTGCCTTGCAAACGCCTGGTCCTTGGTTCAATTCCTGGTAACCACATACAACATTGCTGGGTGTTGTGGCTCATGCCCATCAGCAATCAGTACCACACACCACAATGCCAGGCACGGTGGCTCACACTTGTAATCCTAGCACTTGGGAGGCAGAGGCAGGAGGATTGCTGTGACTTTGAGGCATGCTTGGGCTACATAGTGAGCTCAGGGCCAGCCTGAACTACAAAAGCAAGACCCTTTCTTAAAAAAAAAGATTACCCTTGAAACTTTTGCAAAGGGACAGATGCAACATCAAAGTGCACAATTCAACACTATCTATAACAGTAGCAGTAGGTAACCTGGAATTGAAATTTGTAAAAATAGCACTTATGGTAGCATTAGAAATGTGAAGTGCATAACTGACAAAAAAAAAAAAAAACGAAAGATCTGTGCTGAAACCTATAAAATAGTGCTGAGGGAAATGAAAGAATACTTAAATAAATGGAGAAATATACCATGTTCACAAATCACAAGACCTAATATTGATCTCCAAACTGAATGTAATAGCAGTCAAGGTTCCAGCATGCAAATGACCTAAAATACCCAAGCAGCTTTGAAAATGAGCACAATGTTGGCAGAGTAATGCTAGCAGTGTGGTATTAGCATAAAGATAAGCAAATAGATCAATGGAGCAGAACAGAGTCCAGACAGACTTACACAGTTACAGACAGCTGATTTTTAATCCAGATGTAAAGGTAATTTGGTGGAAAATACTTTCTTAACTAATATCTTGGAACAATTGGCTGAACAAGACAAAAAAATGAGTTGCGATCCATACCCTACACAAAAATTAACTCAAAATTTGTCACAGAATTAAAATCAAAGCCTAAAACTATAGAACTTATAGGCAAAAGCATAGGATAATTAAGGATTTCTGTGACAAAAAAACACAAGCTGGAAGAGGAACAAATTAATCAGTTGGACTCATCAGAATTAAAAACTCTCTTAGAAAGGAACCATTAAGAGAATGAAAAGACAAACCAGAGACTGAGAGAAAAAAATTTAAAAGCATACATCTGTAAAGGATTTCTATCTGTACTACATAAGGGACACTTAAAACTTAATCATAGCAAGTTATAAAAAGGAAGAAAAGATTTAAATAGACACTGCAGCAAAGAAAATACATGTGGAAAAGCTGCTCATATAAAAATATGCTTAACTTTATTAGTTACTAGAGAAGTGCAAATTAAAATGGCAATATGATACTCCTACCCAATTATTAATGTCTGTGTTTAAGGAATCTGATGAGACCAGGTGTTAGCAAAGTCACAGAGGACCTAGAATTCTCACATGATGGTGGTGGAAGTGAGAAGCCCAAATCAGTGTAGCTGCTTTGGAAAAAACAGTTTAGCATTTTTATATTATCCAGCAGTTCTCTTCCTAAGTATTTAACAAGGAGAAATAAGAATATACACACATATCAAGTCTTACAGATAGTATGAAAACTGGAAACAAAAAAGTAGAAGCAACACAGATGATATCAGCATTTGAATAGATTTTTAAAAGAAGTTCTGATGTATCCCTACCATGAAACAATACTTCTGAAATATAAAAGAATGAATGAATCACTAATATACCTACGATGTTGATGAACTGGATATAATTATGAGTGAAAGAAGCCAGAAAAGAGAAGTAAAGCCTGTCTTAATCTTTGATATAAAACTCTAGAAAAATGAAGACTAATCTAGCTTGACAAAAAAGCCAGCAATTACCTTGGATTGTGGACAATGATAGAAGTCCAGAAGGGCCGAAGAAAACTTTTAGGGACAGTGGATATGCTCATCTTGATTGTGGGAGTGATTTTATCATATGTTAAAGTTTGTACAATTTAAACATTGTATAATTTAAACATGTAGCTTATTATACCTCAATTAAACCATTAAAAGAATACATGAGATAAAAATATTTTACATAGAAAAAACCCTAAAAATAATTTTAAAATAAAATAATATTAGGAAATAGTTATTGCTCATATTTTAGACAGGTCTAATTATATCAATACATAAAAAGCTCTTCTACATTCAGACAAAAGATACAGAAACAGTTTATAAAAAAGGAAGTGCCAGTGACTCTTCAGGATGAAAAGATGCTGACCAACCTCAGCTATGAAAAGAGACATCCTGATTAAAGCAATGATTTTTTATTTACTTGATTATTAAATATAAAAGACATTAGTGATACTCGGTAGGAGAAGGTTCAGGAAATCTCTCAGCTTCAGCCACGGATATTGGAAGAATAAATGGAACCACCTCAGCAGACACCAGTCTAATGGTGTCACCTCATAAGAACAGTCTAATGAAAGTTGAAGATGCATATAACTTTCAATTCTTCTAGAAATTTATTCAACACATATATTACACATTTTCAAAAAGATTCATCATGAGGATACTGACATCTGCAACCGTTAAATAGTAAAACACTACAAACCATTGGCATACCCATCAGTGAAACTCTGCTTAAGGAAAATATAGTGTAGTCAGCGATGAATACTGTTGTAGGTGCCTCTTCAAAATCAGAACATGTCTGAGATCTGATCTTGGAAATAATAGTGCCTCTTATTCAGTAACATATGAAATCTGCCATCATATATGTGGTAATAATGTTTTGCAAGTAAAAGCTCTATCTACCTTGTCGTATGTTCTGAAATAGTTTGAAGGACACTAAAGTTACCTTTGCTTAAAAGGTGAAATGAACCAACTTGTAAAATCATATGGGCCTGACACAGAACATCAATCTAGTCTATGGTGATTTTTTTTCTAAATTAGTTTACTGCATATTTCTGTGTAATTTATTCATTGCTATTTACTTTGCACAAGAGTTTCCACTGTGTTGTCACTTGGTAGCAACTGATTTTTTCCCTTTAACAATTTTATATTCTCTGTCATCTTTTTTTCTTGCCTGAACTTTTATAGCTTTTCTCCTTAGTGAGACTCATAAGAGATTTAGCTATTCTATTTATTGCTTTATCTTCTACCTTTGTGCTATTTTGTTTTTTATTTAATCACTTTTGGTTTTATATCTATTAATTTCCTTTTCCTTGTTTTCTTTTTATTTAATTAAGAGTAATACATAATTTATTTAAACTCTCTCTATCAAAAGGCATTTGAATGCTATAAATTTTCATCTGGTTGCAGCTTTAGCTGTGACATATAAAACAGTATGAAATATGTCCATTTAATTGCTATTTTGATAGTCTGTGGTTGGTATTTTGAGCTTTCTCTTTAATCTAGAATTCTCTTAAGAAATGCTTTCTTAATTTTTAAACAGTAAATTTGTGTCGTTGTTATTTCTAACTTAATAGGCTTACAATGAAAGAATGTAGCCTGTGAAATCTCCAGGTTTTTTTTTGAATGACGATTTCCTTTGTGTCCAAGTATAAACAGACCAATTATTTTTATAATATGCAGTTTATAGTATGGAATATAGACCAAACATAGACCTAAGTTAAAGAGATAGTTTCCTATTTGTAGGACACAGTTTTATTTGTATGCACAGATAAAATCTATATAGAAATAAAGTGAACATGCATCTGTATTTGTCTGATAAGTTTTTAGGCTTTGGTCCTACTATTTTTTTCATTCTAACATATCTGTCAATTATGAAACAGAAAAATGAAATTCTTTGTAAAATTACATTTCTAAAAGTTGAATGGCAAATTCATGGAGCATCCAAAACATCACCTACAGCCAAGTTTCTTAGGGGCATGGACTAGATTTGCCATTTGTTCCTTTGTGACCAAGGCGATCTGGCTTCTGTCCCCTCCATGCCTCAGTTTTCATACCAGGAAAATTAGGATTCAGACTGTCCACTCCTAGGATTGCTGAACTGCCTAATCTAGCTAGAGCTTGGAAGCACCCATTCTGTCCACAGCTTGACCCTAGTCCACTTCAACACCAGACTTCCTCTTCCTCAGTGGCTCCATATTCCACCTTACCCTTCACTGTTCCTGGGGCTGAATCCAGGGGCTGTTCTTTGGAGCTTTCTTAAATATTTATGACTTTCTAATATATACAATTCTAATTTGCAGATTAGTGTATATATTTCAGTAGAGTCCTCTGTTGTGTTGTGTTTTCTTCCGTTCCCTACCTTCTGTCAGTAATACTGGTAAACTGGGATTTATTCTTTTACATTTTTCCTAGTGCTCATATAACATATGATGAAATAAATATCCATGATATAATGGAATCTTATCATTGGTTTTCAAGCTCACGGGTCATGGCATGTCTATTTTTTCTGTACCTTGGTTGTGCAGTAAATTAAGACTCCCTTCAAAGCTGCTGTTTCAATATTATGGGTTGTTTTTTTTTTTTTTTTTTTGAGACAGAGTGTCACTTTGTAGTTTAGGCTGGCCCTGAGCTCAGCCTCAAACTCACATCATAGCAATCCTCCTGCCTCTGCCTCCCGAGTGCTGGGATCACAGGCGTGAGCCACCACACCCAGCACTGTGGTATGTGGTGCTGGTTGCTGCTGAGCATGAGTCTCCACACCTAGTATTGTTATGTGGTTGCTGGGGAATTGAACCGGGGTCCTTGCGCTTGCAAGACAGGCACCAGAACCACTGAGCTAACTTCCCGGCCCCTGTTTCAATATTATGTATCTTTCAGTTCTGTTTCATTCTAAAATTATTCCATCATATTAACAAACCTGATGTGCACATACCAGTGTTCTTATTTGTTTAAAACATACTTTATTTCAAGTTTTGACAGTTTTCTAAAAATTTCCTACTATCTTCCTATGTACAGGTAATTTTATTTATTTTTTATTATTTGTGCTATTTATGATTAGTATATGCAGACAGTACTTAATGATTATATTTATTATGGGGAGTTGTTACATGTACATAACACATCTTAATTCTTTTTTGTCTCCTACTTTTCCCATCTCTTCTCCCCATTTGCCAAAGTTTACTTCCATTTTTTTTTGTCCCTTTTACTGTTTTCCCTCTGTCTCTTGTTTTTGGTTTTGTTTTGTTTTTTGTTTTGAGATAGTGTCTCGCTTTGTAGTTCAGGCTGGTCCTGAGCTCACTATGTAGCCCAGGTGAGCCTTGAATTCACAGCAGTCTTCCTATCTCTGCCTCCCAAGTGCTGGGATTATAGGCATGAGCCACCGTGCCCAGCACTGTGGTATGTGGTGCTGATTGGTGGTAGGTGTGAGCCACCACACCCAGCATTGTTGTATGTGGTTACCAGGGATCAAACCTGGGCCCTTGCATTTGCTAAGTAGGTGCCAGAACCTCTGAGCTAAATCCCTTGCCTCTCCCTCTGTCTCTTGATCCCTGTCTCATTTGAAGAGCTACTTCTTATTATCTTTTTAGGAGGAGGAGACTGGGGATTGAAGTCAAAATCTCATGCCTGCCAGGCAGGCACCAGGCCACTGAGCTATGTTCCCAGCCCTACTTATTACTTTTTCTTCTGCTCTTTATATTTTTTGTTTTGTTTGTTTTTTAATATAGAAGAAACCATGCATTTTTAAGTTTATGTGTTTTTTTCATTTAATATAGTCTCAAAGTGCATCCATCCAACTACAGATACGTCAATTTTGTCCTTCTTTATGGGAGAATAGTACTCTATTGTGTGTAAATACTGCATTTTCTTTATCTATTCTGCTGAGGGCATGTAGGTCATTTCCAAGATTTAGCTACTATGAATTGTGCCGCCATAAACATGAAAATTCATGTCTCACTGTGATATGATAACTTCAACCCTTTCAGTTATTTCTATGTGATGAATCTCTAGGATGTATTTGTTTTCTAGGTCTTCCATCAAAAAATACCAGACCAAGTGACTTAAACAACAGAAGTTTATTTTTTCATGAATCTGGAGGTCAGAATTTTAAGTTCACAGTGTCAGGAGGGTTAGTTTCTCCTAAGGCCTCTTTTTCCTTGGGTCACAGAGGGCTACTTACCCTATGACCTCTTCTCTTCTCTTCTGTCCATTCTCTTTTTTTATACACTGCTGGTGACTCTGTATGTCGTCTTATAAGGGCACCAGTCAGATTGGACCCATTTTACCTTAAACATATCTGTAAATGTCCTGTTTCCTTTTGGTTATATTCTGAGGCAGCCACTTTGGGGAAGGACTTCAGCCTTCAAGTTTTGAGTTGACATAATTCAGGCCGTAACACAGGAATGGGTGCATTCTTAGTTTCAGCGGCTGTAGACAGGTTGCTTTTTTTTGTTGTTTTTTTGTTCAAGTGCTGTCTGACCTCGCATTTCCACAGGCAGGGTTCTCCTTCTCAGTATCCCTGCCAGCTGGTATTGGCAGGCCAATTTTCCATCTTGTTAGCCAAGTGGGGCAGGGCTTCTCCACTGTGGAACCACTGACATTTGGCAGCAGATAATTCTTTGTCAAAGGAGTGTGCAGGATATTTAGCAGTGTTTCTGGCCTCTGCTGGGTCCCAGCAGCATGATGCCCTCACTTATGACAACAGAAATATCTCCACAGAGTCCCAGGTGCTCTCGGGTAGGCAAAACTGTTTGTTCCCAGTTGTCAATCCTTGACTAAAGTCACCTCAAGTTTGTTGTTGATTTTATACATGAAGAACTAGTTAGAAGTAATTCTGAAGTACAGGAAAAATTGCAACAGTAAGATATCACATCTTGATACTCTTCACAAAGATCTACTTATTCACTCATTGTGAGCATTTTGCCTCATTTACTTTATTCTTTAAACTGCTTTCTAAGTGTTCACCCACACAGTCCATTTTTCTGTAATGCTTAAATGAATTATATTTTCTGTACAGCCCTTTACCCCTGAATAAAGATATTCCTTTTGAAAATGGTAGTATAGTTACCAATTTTTGCAGTGAAACAATCCTTTGACATAAAGCTGATTTCTCACTGTTGTCTGCTGATGCCTCAGTTTCTTCTGATGCAATTTTTTTTTTTTTTGGATTTTTCTCCTCCACTGCAAGATCCAGTCTATGATTAGTCTTGATTTTTGTATCTCTTCAGGCTCCTTGAAGCTAGGCATTTCCAGTGCCTCTTTGTCTTTCATGACATAAGAGTTTTTTAAGGATATAGTCCTGCCAATGAGGGTTTTTTTTTTTTTTTCTAATGCTTCTTCATTAGATCCAGAGTATGTCTTGCCAGCTGCAGCATTCCATTAAGTAATGTATTGTCTTTGTCTGGGTACTTAGGCATATGCCATTGGCTCTTCGATGGTGATACTACTTGACCACTCAGTTGGGATCCTGTCTACTTGGCCACTGTACAGTTACTGTATTTTGCACTGCAGGAGATGAACAATCTGGAGCAATTTTTAAAGTTATCCAAATATCTAAAGTTGTCTCTGGAGTTAGAGGTTTTCTTTAAGAGTATTTGTTATGGTAGTTGCAAAATAGTAATTTTCCCACCAAAACACCCCCTTGACTGAAAGAAAAACAATGTTGTACTGTAAGCTGGTGGCATTGTCTAGTTGTGGTCTTGATTTGCATGTTCACAGTTTCTATGTGCTTACTGGCTAATTATATATGCTTTTTTTTCTTTAGCAAAAGTGTCTATTCAGTCTTTTGCCTGCATTTTTAACATTTTTTAAACTGTTTATTTTTAGATGTTCATATGCAGTTGTACAAAATAATAAAGAGAGAAATGATACAGAGAGATTCCATCAGGTTTTTCTTAGTTTCTCCCAGCTGGAACAAAACTGTAGCAAAGTATGATAGCCAGAATAATGACACAGACAAAGAAAATTTCTTTACCACAAGGATCTCTAGTTTTGCCCTTTTATAGCCACACCCACTTCCCTCCTCCTTACCCCTGTAGACCATTAATCTCTTCTCTGATCCTATAATTTTGCCTTTTAAAGGATACTATAAAAATGGCATCATAATCATGATGTTGTCAAAATTGGCTCTTTAGACTCAGCATGATGCTCTGCAAACACATTCAAGTCTGTATCAACAGTTTATCCAGTTTTATGGCTGGTTAGAGTTTTTATGGTACACCATGATTGACTTAACTGTTCATTCATCTAAAAACAACTGGTCTTTCCCAACTTAGGTTCATTACAGATTGTAATAGACTGAATAATAATAGCCCCCAAAGCATCCAGTTTCTATTGAGACTATGACAAAGGGGACTATGCAGATGTATTTAAATTTAGGGTCTTGTAAGAGGAAATAGTCCTGGATATTCTGAGTAGGTACAGTATAATCACAAACATCTTTATAAGTGAAAGTAGAGGAAGATTTGATTATAGGAAAAGAGACAGTTTGTATCACCCCCAGAAATGAGAGAAAATATGATGTGAGTTGAGGAAGGGGTCATAAACCAAAGAACACAGGTAGTGTCCAGAATAAGAAAACACAAGGAAACAGATGTCCCCCTAGAGCACTGATGGCAAACCTTTTAGAGATGAGTGCCCAAACTGCAACTCAAAAGCCATTTATTTATCACAAAGTGCAAGTACTGCTATTCAATTGAACACTGCAGCTGAATACTGAGGTTTATGGCTTTCGTTTAGAAGAAACAACTCATACATTAACATCTTTTATCTTAAAAGCAACATACATGCCCTATGTTTGCCACCAGTGCCCTAAAGCCTCAGAAGGAACCAGCCTACTGACACTGATTTTTGACTCCATAAGTTTCTCTCTCTCTCTTTTTTATTTAACTCTCACCACTGTAACAGCAGAAGCGTAAAGAGGTGCTGGTTTAAGCCACTCCATTTGTGATGATTTATTACAAAACTAAATGATAAACTAATACATTGATAAAGCTGTTGTGAATATTCATATTCAGGTTTTTGTGTGAGCATAAGTTTTCACTGCTCTGGGATAAAAGCCACAAAGTGCAGTTGTGTATCAAGTTTTTTGTTTGTTTGTTTGTTTGTTTTTTAGGTTTTTTGAGACAGGGTCTCGCTTTGTGGTTCAGGCTGGCCCTGAGCTCAGCCTCAAACTCACATCACAGCAATCCTCCTGCCTCTGCCTCCCTAGTGCTGGGATTACAGGCGTTAGCCACCACGCCCGGCACTGTGGTATGTGGTACTGGTTGCTGCTGGGTGTGGGTCTCCACACCCAGTATTGTTATGTGGTTACCGGGAATCGAACCCGGGTCCTTGCACTTGCAAGACAGGCGCCGGAACCACTGAGCTAACTCCCTGGCCCCTGTGTATCAAGTTTTGTGAGAAATTACAAACTGTTTTCTAGAGTGGCGCATCGTTTCCCCTTCCACCAGCAATGTGTGAGGGACCTACTTTCTTTGTGTCCCCTCTGGAATTGGAAGTTTTTATTGTATCCATTCTGGTGAGGTACAGTGCTATCTCATTTTACTTATTCTAATACGTTGTAGTTTAAACTTATATTTTCCTGTTGGCTGATAGTAGTGAACATTTTGTTACCTGCTTCTGTCCATGAAATGTTTGTTTCCTTATCTTCCAGTTGGACTTTAAAAAAAAAACGATTTGGAAATTATTTATATGTTATTTTTATTTTCCAAATTCTGATTCCAAGTGAGATGTGTGATTTACAAATATTTTACTTTCTCAATAACATTCCTTTCCATCAACTTCATAGGTCCTTCCCAGAGCCAACATTTTTTAATTCTGGTGAAATCTTTTTATGGATCGTACAGTGGGACTGGTACATCTTTGCTTAGTTCTAGACTCAGACTATTTTTTCCTATCATTTTCTCAACAGTTTGAGAAATAATTGATATAACATTAAGTTCACTCAAAGAATGTAGTTCAGTAGTATTTTAGTATATCCTGGAGACTATGTAACCATAACTGTCTTTTGGGTAGTATCCAGATATAGACCCAAACTTCATGTGTTTATAGGTGGGGCTTTGGGAGGTGACTGGACCATGTCATTGTGATACTCCTCAAGCAGTTATGCCACTGATGGTCTGTAGCTCAATCTGATTTGGGAAGGAAAGCCTTGTGGGAGAATGTGGGTCACAAGGAGCATAGCCTGGAAGGATGTATGTCCCACCCTCATCCCTTGATCTCTCTCTTCTTCTGCTGCCATCCCATGAGCTGTTTCTCCTCTGCCATGCCTTGGAGCCAGTAGACTAAGAACTAAAAACTACAAACTCTGAGCTAAAATAAACCTTTGGGTGTGTTAGGTCTCAGCAATGAGAAAGTAATCAAGACACTAGCCTTAGAATATTTTCATGGAGCCAGGGATTTAGCTCAAGCGGTACCGTTCCTATCTTGGAAGTCCAAGTTTGATCCCAGGTACTGAAAAAAAAAATTTTTTTCATCACCTTAAAAGTAAATTTAGTATTCTTTAGGTATCACCAGTCTCCCATTCTATCTCCCTGAGTTCTACGCAGTCACTAATCTACTTTGTCTCTTTGGGCTAGCGAGTTCTGTATGTCTTATAAAAATTTAATCTTATGATTCCTGGTCTATTGTGTCTGGATACTTTCTCTTAGCATATTTTTAAGGTCCATCAATGTTGTAGGGTGTTACAGACATGTAATATCAATACTCCTTCTCTTTTATGTCTGAATAACATTCCATTATATAAATATAGCACATTTTGCTTAGCCATTCATTAATTGATGAGTATTTTGGTTGTTCCTTGTTTTTGGATATTATGAATAATGCTTAAATCAATATTTGTGTACAAGTTGTGTAAGAACATGTATTTTCATTTTTCTTGGATAAATGCATGGGCATGAAAAGGTAATGCCAATATTTTTCTACTTTTATTGACAAATTGTTTTTCAACCTGGGGGAACCATTTTACATTCCAAATAGCATTATATGAACATTGAATAATTTCTCCACATTTTTACCAACACTTATTGTTTTCTTAAATAATAATCTTAGAACATATTACATGGTATCTTGTTGTGGTTTTGAGTAGCATGTCTCTGTGACTAATGGTCTTGAGCATCTTTTGTGTGTCTAGTAACCATTTGTATGTTTTTTTCACTGAAGCAATGTTTATTCAGATTTTTTCATTCATTTTTAAAATTGGAATTATTTCATTTTTCAAATATGAGTTCTTATATATTTTAACTACACATTTCCTATCAATAAATTATTTATAAATATTTTATCTCAC